>JAQFVV010000034.1:1498328-1784035 GCA_028023455.1 Epiperipatus broadwayi
TATTATTCCTTTATGCCACCTACCATAGTCTGAGTAGGAAGCATCTAACCTGAGCTCCCAAAGGTTTTTTTTATAAAAAAACTCCCCAAATTTACAACCATTGAAAAAAAGGCCTTGTTAAGGTAAGTGGTTCTTATATTCTGTCTAAATGGATGTGAGTTCCGTTACTCACAATCCGAATTATAATGTAAAATTTGTTCCATGCATAAACGCGGTTAACATAGACCAAACTACAAAGCAAAATCATTCTAGGAATGGGAAAATTAAAATACAAAATAAATCTAACAAAGGTTCTTGGAGTATACTAACGAGATCCAAAAAAGAGGATATGTTTCCTTTGCATAAAAAATAATAATAATAAAACTATAAAATATGTCGTAGAGAAAAAACCTCTTGAAGACGTTATCGAAGATCTAATGGTAGACATTAGCATCGGTGACTTCATTGGAAGTTCACCTAATGCAGAAATACAAACAGCCAGCTGTAGCAATCTTACTCAAGCACCAAATCCATTGAATCAACATCAAAATATGTCTTTTGGCCAATCTTTAAATATGTCTAATATAACTAATTTAGGAAATAAAAATAACGAGTTGCAAGATAACATAAATATGAACGTAACCACAAGCCCGCACTATAACATGAACCTAGGCTCTGCACAAAACGCTGAACACTTTGATTGCAGTAAAACAGGGCCTGTTGCAGAAGAGCAAACAAATAGTCTATATATACATTCCATGCATAGACTAACTATAACAAATGTCTGAAACTACTTAAAAGTTACAATTGTTCAAACTCCCCCAAAATTAAAGAAAGCAAAGATTTACTCACAGCTGATTTAGTTCCTATTATGGCTAACGTTTCGGCGAAAGTCAGCGATGATACAGCCAGCAGCTCCAATGCATTTACCAAGTATAAAAAAATGAATCATAATAAGAAGAAACAACAATCACTTAGATTATTTAAAAAATCTAATAAAAAAATCTGCTACAAAATTAATAATAATGGTATTGATAGGAAAAAAAATACACTGATAAAAAATCTCTAGAAATGGACACTGGAAAGACAAATAAAATAATTAATGACAGCATCACTTTAGATCACTGCTCGCCATTTATTGATATGACTGGCATTGTGGTCGAAGTGACAAAATGTAGAAGCAATAGAATCAACAGTGCGAATAAATATACGAACGTAAAGCTTAAGTCTAAGGCTCTTAATAAATATAATAGCAATAGCGGAGACACACAACATATCATAGAAATAATTGAAAACAGTGAGAGTAATTATGAAGCAGCACCTAATATTTCAAAACTAGTTTTATCTGATGAGACAACCTTCATTAATAGTAATGAAATTACAATAGAAGACAGAGTTGAAATAAATATAAATCTCAATTCCAGTATCTCATGCTCTGGAAAGTAACAGAGACCAACGTAATTTCACCAACATTATATATCAATTACGAGTCAATTACGAGACTCCCGATGAGCGTAACTGTCAGGAAAATGATTGTAAATCGAACAATCTCAGTAAATCAGGTCATAATGGGAATAATCCGAAATCTAAAGAAAAGGAAAAAGGAAATAATGTTGGAAAAAAAGCCAATCCATAATTAATACATCAATATCTGAACATATGTCAATTGTACACATGGAGGCGGATGGCACTGCCAATGGCTGCAAAACCAAACTTAATAACTGGGAGTCACAAAATACACCTAAATCCAACCCCAGTTGGAGACATCAAACATCTAAAATCCTGCCCCAAAATATACTAACATACCAGCTAACACAAAATCAACTCATTTCTGGTGAACAGAAGATGTTGTCCAAGGATGCTGACTGTTTTCTTTCCACATCAGGAGACAAAACGAACATTATAAACGCATATAAGCCAAAAGCTAATAAAACTGTATATATGAATCCCTTTGCATTAAGTCCAGATGATAAGCATCCAAGCACAAAATCACTATCTAATCATAGTCAAATAGATAGTGAATCATTTCCCAGTTTAATTTTTCATAACAGCACTAGAAATAACACACAATGGCTCAAGGAAATACACTATCCAAATAGAAACAAAAATAATTTGCAAACAATCATTTGAATATCTGTTAGTATCTCATACCATAGCTGGTCATCCACCACTCAACACTTGTCTCAATAATGTCTCCCCTCCTGTCACTCCAAAAAACATACCTTATTAATGGGAAAACAAGATGAACTTGATCATAATTTGTTAAATCACACACACTCAAGTAATGCAAATTTCACTAAACTACAAACTAACCCAGCTGATGTAACTACATGTATCACACTTCCTATGTCATATGCTAGTGCAGCTTGGGCTGAAATAACAAAAACTGGGTCGATTAACCACTCTAGCAATGTCCAACCCTATCTTACTACAGGTCACAATACTGACCACCAAGGCAGCAATGCAAATCCCAAAACTGTAGGAATGGACATTCTTGAGCTAATAGAACAGCAACCACACCATGCAGATGATATGGTTCAAGTGGATCCAATTGAAAGTAACATTACACTAAATCATCTTTCAGTGGAGCAAATTTAAACTATTATCACTAATTTTAACCTGACTATTTCAAACATTCTTCTGAAATTGCTGGCTAACTATAGCAATGATAAGAGTATTATACTAGCGGTAACGGACCTAAAGGGTTCTCTGTTTAAATTCCCAATGAATGCCTTATTTGAGTTAATTAAAAGAGCAAATATTGCAAATGAAATACATAGGATCTTTACACATCTGAATGACCGCTATATAGCAGTTGAATTCAAGACCTGGGCTAGCAGGAATAACTTTAAAAGAAAATGTAAAGTATTGGATGATAAGATCATAGTAACTGTAGATATAAACAGATCATCCACTCTAAATGGATCAATAAAAGATTGCATTACAGAAATAGATGAATCTTATTTACAAGAGATATTGGAACCCATTGGCAAGGTGACTAGTTTCACCTACCTTCCAATTGACAAAATATTTAACAACATTCTCTCGAACAAAGCAACATTTAGACTGCTCCTAAAAAGGAATTGTTCCAGCAGATATTCCAACAGTGTTGTTGGCTAGAGGCTGTCCCATGATATTATCTTTTGCAGGGGTTAGGCCACAGTGCTTCTACTGTGGACAAAGAATACACCTAATTAAGGAGTGTATGAATCATATATGTACATCTTGTGGTAAAAAAAGATCAAACTCACAGATGTAGGCAACAACAGACTTCTCATTCAGTTATGGAGGTGCAACATGCTTCACAACAACCGAGAGCACAACACAACAATGTAGAACAGCATGATGAACTCAACTTAATGCAAACAAATAAAAATTTCAAAAGTATCCTAATACATGAAAGGAATCAGCCCTCCTTAATTAACATTCATCAGGATTACAAACATAATACATCACATGACAATAGTCACAAAAACCAAAACAATAATCAAAGGTCGTTGGAATCAAAACCAAAAGATTCCCACAATAATGAATCTAGGAATTTGCATGAAGGCCTAGGTTTTAGCTCAGTCACAGTGTCTGTTAATAGGGTTGGTAAAAACAATATAGACCAAGATCAAACCAACCTAAAAAAAGATGGAAATATCTAAACCTAACTCCATCCAAGGTAAATATAACATCTCACCAAGTCCTAGTGACACACAGATAGCTGTGACTGATGAAATTATCACTCCTTACCAAACACTGGTAGATGCTGCTGCTTCCTGGTCTGCAGATGAGATGGAGACATTCATCACTCCTAACACCAGTTATAAAAGAAAACCATGGGTTGTATCTAGTCCTAGCTCAGGAGAAGAAGAGATGGCATTCCCACTGAGGCAAAAGTCCAAACCCACAATGTCAAATGCAACTAACAATAAGCATAAAGGAGCCACAGAAAAGAAATGCAAGATCAATCTTCTATCTGATTTGGTAACTAATTACCCTACCAATGGTTTGCCTGTGGATCTCCCCACTTCGGATTTAAACATCCCTCCAAACATCCGCATGGAAATTAATAAAAAAAAGTCTGCTGATACTTCAAGGAAACTGCCTGTGGTGGAATCTAGTGGGACATCTTGCAATGAATAACTAAATGTTTAATCTCTGCTGTCAATGTCTGAGGAAATAATTTTCTCAGTCAGATTAATGCCATCAGGCATTTCTTTAAGCAAAATGCACCACATATGTTGTTCATAGGAGAAACAAAATTTCACCTAAACTCAAACTACTACATAAAATCAGAACTTAGTAAAATAAGATTCACACATTTATCTACAGGTCATGCTGCTAGGGGAGGAGTTGGGGTAATAATAAATAATTTTCTGGCTCCAACCTCTTTCAGAATAATTTATCTAGATCAGAACCTAATCGCCATGAAGTTTACCTTCTCCTTGAATACTTTCAATATGATTTACATATATAGCACCAATGTTCATGCAACCCTGCTGAAAATAGTCCACACAATAAATACTTACCCCTACTCAACAAAGTATTTACCATTCTCCTCATTTAACCCTGCTCCTAATAGTCCTTCACAAAGAAATACTTACCCCTACTCAACAAAGTATTTCTCAATGGGAGGGAATTCTTTCCACCTGATGCATTTTCTTTCTATACAAAAAACAGTTGCACACTCATTGATCTAATGTTTTATTCGGCCAAATTGCACTATGAGATAGAAGCAAGACTGCAACTGACAGCTTTTTTGGATCATTTTGTGATTATGGCATCCCTAGAGCTGAACAACTTTCAACAAATCAAAGTCAACCGGAGTCTCAGAATATTCACTAGAACCAACACCACAGGCATTTTTCTCAGAGGCCTACATTCTTTTTCACAAGGTGAACCTCATATACCTACATCTTGTCAAGGCCTGGCCTACATTTATAGGCATTATTCAATCACTTATTACCCAATACACCTTCAAGCTTAAGGGGACAACCACACTGGTGCATGAATTGGACAGTCTGAATGGGAAAATTAAAAACTTTGATGGTCAGGATAACAACATTGACTACTTACTTGAAATAAAAGCTTCATACAGATCGAAACAGTCAGCAGTAGCAGAGATAATAGCTACAAAAAATGCAAAGAATTTTCTGCCAGCTCAACATTACTGGACCCGGGGCTATCTCAGGTGGACTCTGGGGGCCAGAAAGAAACAAGAGGTTCCTACTTCATTGCTCATCAGTGGTGGCAGCATTACTGGTGCGGAAATGATTCTACACATTGAGAGCCACTTTCAAAACCTACTCTTCGGTCACCAGACAAACCCTGCCATGGAGTGGATGGGTACAGCTGAAGAGGCAGATCATGGTATTACACTCCAGGTCATCAGCAGTAGGTTGCAGGGTCTCTCTGATAACGTTCATCCTGGGATTCATGCTATCCTGAAGTTTGTGTTCACTCACTTAATTTTTTTTACTGCAAGGATTATATTAAACATGTTAAACTACCTCACCCTTGAAAGGAGAGTAATCCCTAACCTATATCAAATTGCCATGGTCCTGTTTATAAAAAAGAACCAGGATCCTACCTCTCTTAGCAGTATCATGCCAATATCGATGACACCAATTTTGTTCAAAGTCATGGAGTGGATAGTTAAAGATTCTACAGGATATATCAGCCTCTCAATATGCAAGGTAGGGATCATTAGTGCTGACTGCAATTGGTGAAGTGAAAATTCTGCTTGATCACATTAGATCTAACAGAAAATCCTGGCCTGTGGCCGTTCAGCTAGATGTGTCCAATGCTTTTGATACTGTAAATGTCAACATTTTTCTTGAATTGCTATCTCAGTCAGACATATCAAAGCAGATAATTCAGATATTGGACAATCTTCTGAATAATAGGCACATTCATATTTCCATATATAGACATTGCTCAGATGGATTTGCACCTTCAAGATTCATACCACAAGGATCACCATTGAGTGGTCTATATAAGTACATTGACCCTCTGAGTAAAGAGCTTGATCAGCTTCCATGGATATATGTGCCCCAGCTTAAGAAAAACATCAAGGTTTTCGCATACATGGATGACACACATCCCATAAACATCTGAAGATACTTTACTCCATCATTACCAATTATACTAAAAATTATTAAGTTATCCATCAATCCTCACAAGCCATCATTCTGGTGCATCAACACTGGTAGGAAAATACCATCCAATTTTTTAGTGGAACCTCAGTGTTTTCTGGGGTTCCCTATCTTCAAGTCACAGGCTGCTATATCTGTCTGCCTACAAAAATCCATCATAAGCAATGCTACTAAGGTGATGCAATTGCTGTCAAGGACATACCTGTCCCTACAAGGGAAGATTGCTCTGATTAATATGAAAATCATGGTGAGCATTAATTACTACCTGCCAATAATGACAGTTAGAAAATCATTCAACTTACAAATTCCTCTTATTGAGAGGACAGACCACTGCAATTAGCATCCGCAGATTTCAGTTTCACAGAAAACAGAATGGTATGGGTCTCCATTCAATACAGACAATCAATTTCCAAAAAGGGCATTCACTTTTAGTAAACCTTGGGAAAAAATACTCTCTATCAGATATTATAGAGACTGTAATACTGACAGACCTCCCCCCAGGAAAGACACATAGCTTGACACCATTATTAAACAAAAATTTTTATACATCGGGCACTCAACAGCAGAGTTTAATAATAAAATCAGCATCTGGCAGGCACATCGTCTGCTGAATCCTGAAAATACAGCAATTTATACTCACCTAGGGTGCAGCAATCATAAAATCACCACAATGTTTAAATATCTGCTTCTGGTGCCCAAACTTTTGGATTATCTGATCAAGGTGAATATGGGCTCCATGCCAACTAATTCATTCTTACACTACAAATGGTTTCTAAATGTCATGCCTGCTCTAGAGAAGAGGAGACCTTTAATCATCTGTTAAATATATGTCCAGGCTATAACAGTGTTAGAAGTGTCATCTCTCAACACTGCATTATAGCAGTGGATAAAATCCTAGACATCAGGGGTTGTCTCTTCTCTGGAGACTTTACAGTTATCAGATTATTTATCTTCCTGACATATGCTTTTTGGTACACAAGATGCAGGACAAAGTTCACACAACCAACACCGGACCCCAATGCTATATTTTGCGATAAGCTCAAAACTCTTCAAAACAAGGATGATATTATCCTCTAGATTTTTATTTATTAATATGTGGAGTCTACTAGTATGGCCCACAGACTCTACATGAATGTTGGACCTGATATGTCCATATTGTAGTGTATCATAAATGAAGTAGTCTATGATGCAACATGCCGGATTCTACTAGAGAGGCATTGATTTCACACTGCATGTATCCAAGCTGATAAGTTAGCATTATTGGGCCAACCTCAAAAAGGATGGTCAATTCCAACAAAATGGAATGTATGTATTCATTTATCAACCTGCTAGTGCAGAGAATGGCTCTGGCATACATCTACAAAACCAATGCCAGCAATGGATGTGTCAATATTAACAAAGTGCATTTATTAATCATCTGTACAATTTTATTATGTCAATAAATATATATATTTAAAATACAAAAGGATTTATTATTTCTATTGTAACTATCCTGATAATCAAAAAAATGTACATCTAGATTTTTTAAGATAAAAAAAAAATACAATTATCAGTAATTAGAGGTGAAGTTTAAGATGTAATATTTATTTTCCCAAATTAAATATGGCTAATTGAAATGTCAATCACCAAGATGAACTTAATAAATGAAAACAGAAAAAAAAAATAGAGATTGTATGAAATCAAACCTTGTTTAAATTTGGTAAAGTATTCATTTATTTTGGCTGATAAAATTGTTAGTCTACAAACCAAATTGAATGTTATAGTAAAGATAATATAAAATCATGCATTGTATGTAAATTATGATTAATATTATAAATAAACTACAATAAAAATAAGTTTTGTGGAGAAATCAAATTCCTGAAGAGATATAGAAAAGTGTGAATAGACACTTGTGTGATGAAATCAGATTAGTGATATAAAAGGAGATCCTAGGAACTTTGATTTATTTTTTTTTTGCTTCAATAATAGTGTCTGTGAATTCTGAAAATTAGAGTGCTATATTCTTCATTGAGAGGGATATAACAGAGTCCAGAAAGTTGTAGAAAAATCTTTTCCCATGTGTTTCTTTTTACCTGCAGGGATAATTTAAACCAAATGCACTGCTAAGCAGACATGATTTCTGATGACTTCATAGACTAACATCAGAGATGCCTTGATTCAAAATGCTGTCCTACATAATACAGAACTTTAGCAAACTAATAAGAAAACAATACTCCAACTAGACTTAATGGTTCCCATACTTAGTAGAAACAATGAGCCCATGGCTATGATAAGTACCTATTATGTCAATCATTAAACTCAAACAATAAAATAATAGATACGATTAATGAGAACTCTACACCTAAATTTAATTTTTATCTGAATTAGTAATATAAACTTAATGATATAAAAATAAAATAAACTATTTTTGCTAACCGAATATGTAATTAAATTTGTAATTAAGAATGTGTTATATATCTATTCTATGTCATGTATCTATATGCTAATGTTTAATAATATTCAATAGCGCAATATTAATAAATAATTTTGTATTTATAGTATGTATTTACTTATTTATTAAATATATGTGGTAATTTATATTCAGTCAGCTTCATTATTTAGGTTCCTCCATGTATGAATGCTAATACACATAATTAATTTATTAAATCTCTGTAAATAAAAATTTAATATCAAAAAATACTGTAATCAACAAGAAGTAAAATTCAGTGTTTATTAATTAACTAACTTTGTGATGGTATGTTCACCTAACAGGTTTCCACTGAAAACTAGTGTCTAAAACAAATAAATAAAAGCTGTTACTAGTTATAGTTTTCTTTTATATTATATATAATGTGACTCAGGGTTAGATTGATCAGGAAATATACTTACATTTTTAAAGTTTATGTATTAAATTAAAATGGAGGGAGTGATTTGGTCATATCATGAACATTAATCTGTTAGATGATTCAAAATCCCTTTTGTAACCAGGATCTATATAAATGAAAAAAAAACTATGATGACTCAACATGGGGCTTTGACTGGAATAGTGACCCAAAGCAACACTATGAAAATAAAATTCATAAGCTGAAATAAGTTGTAATTGTTTTTAAAAAGAAAAAAAAACATGAATGTTTTTTGTTTATTAGTTGTAAGAGTGTTTATTCAGTTGATGGGTTTAGCAGGGTGGTTGAAATAGGCAAACAGATAATGAAATTAAGAATCAGAAAGAAAATATGACAACAAAGGAAAGGGGTATAAGTGAGTCTAATATTAATTAAAATACTAAACAGTTTAAATACTGATAGAGAATTTTTTTAAAAAAACTTGTTTTTGACTTTTATCAGAAAATAATCAATATAGAATGCATATATATAGGAGTTATTAGCAAAAAATAAATTCAAATAGCATATATATATATATGAGTTATTGCCAGAAAATTAAATTAATTTAATATATATATGAGTTATCAGCAGAAGAAAAAAAAGTATATGTATATATGAGATTAAAAAGTGGTAAAACAATTAATAACAAAATATCAGAAGAGAGTGATAGAAAAACAAAAGAGGTAACTGTGCCAATAATTCTTTGATTGTTTAAAAAATTAATGAAGGAATTAAAGATTGAAATAATGGAATTAAAGGCTAAAATAAAAGAAATGACAGAGAATCATAAGGCCTTTGAAGAGAGAATGTTAAAGAGGATCAATGAGATAGCCAAAAGAATAGATGGTAAAGTATACAATTTGGAGGGGGAAAGTCAAATGGAAAGATAAATGACCATGAGAAAGAGAATGAACAAAAAATTCAAAGTATGAAAAGGCATATAGGTGAAGAAAACAGGTTCATAAAAATGAGTATAGCATGGACATCAAGACCTTAGTGGATGATGAAAATGATAGTGTGTCTATGTTACATATGAACATTTAGGTGAAAAAACCAGCATTGAAAGCCATGAGTGGAATGTTCATAGAAAAATTGGGATGAAAAATGGAAAAAAAACTTTACAAGTGAAAGTATCAACTTAATAGTTAGAGAAAAGTATAGTAATGGTGGCAACATTATGAAAATGATTCTTTCAAAATAAATTTTGCCACAAGAAGTTTAAAAAAAGTTAATGTTCTCAAGAAAATAAATTTTAAATTATAGCCTGACACATTATAAATGATTCATTCTAGAGAGAAAATAGTTAGATAATTGCCAGGTCACCCCCAAGTGATATTTCCATTGGGAAAATATTTGAAAAAGGTAAAAATTAAAAATTTAGGTGGGAAAGGGCAGCCTGTAACCTGAAGACCACAGATCTGTCAACAGAAAAAGAAGTATAGAAATATGAACTAACAATATATACTAATTTGTCTAGTAAAAATGTATGTAGTGTTAATAATGACCTTTAAAAAAATAATAAAGAGTATACCAATTCACAAATTAAACAAATTTATTAAAATAGAAAATTATTTTTGTTGTTTTGTCATTAGTGACAGGTATGGGTTTGCTTCAGTGATGCTGATGGGTGCAGGATGGTCATTAGTGTTATGTGAGTAGAATGGTCATAATACATGGAAGTGTTTAATATCTCTGTGCTGCCTACACTCACCCATAGTTGTAAAAAATTCATCCAGAATGGGCCATATGCCTAAGAGAAGCAGGGTTTCAGAAAGTGTATTTTTTGTGATTTTAATATTTCCCATCAATAAATCTAGAATAAACTTGACAGCTAAACAATTCTAATATTATGAAATAATCAAGCTAAAACGGAACCATCCACTGAGCTGACATTTCAAAAGGACTAGGACTTATGAGCCTATAAAATTTCTCAGAAATTAAGTGAGTGAAGCTCCAATGTGGAGTAACAAACCTACTTTTCCTTAATTCCTGCTGAGTTGTTGTGTGCATTGTAAGGTGCAAGGTGAGATCACTCTCCCTTTTGTTCATCCTTCATAGCATTCAATGACCTAAGACTAAATAACCTACCCATCACTATTTTGAAATCAGCATACATACTTTAGTAATATTTACTGAGGCTATAACCTTGATAATATGCATATAAAATGCAATAGTAGGGACCTCTACAGGTATTTTAACCACAAGCTCAGTAAATATTACTTATGTAATCAATGTGCATTTAATAAACTTATAATTACATACATACTTTAGTAAATTATAACTGAATAGCAATATATATATTGTAACAATATTAAAGGATGGTCGCTCACAGATCCAGTGTAACAAAATTAAAGGTGGTGCAAATAACTATTACCATATCTGAGTTGTCTACAATATATATAAGATCATAATATTTAAAATAACGTTGGATTTCTCAAGATATCCCACTATCAATAATTATAAACAAATTATTAATAACAAGTATTATAACTCAGGTATATGAAATCACGTGAGGTGAGTACACTAGTAATTCAATAAAATATAACTCAGGTATACAGACAGTAAATCTTCTCCACTTTCATTTCTTGGTTTGATGTTAAGGGCATGTTTAAACAAATACTAAGTGAATATGGTCTAGCAGGGTGCCACTAGATTATCTGAATCTAGACACGGTTATATCTAATAACCTTTCACATGTACCGGGTTTGAATTCCCTTTTTTGGTACTTTATTTCTAATAAAAATGGGAGATTTTGCTTTTTGAGCCATATCACTGTACGCACTAATATTTAGGTAAAAGTAAAACATCTATAAACCAAAGTGGAGTATATTAGACATAAATCATTTCTCAGATCTTAACATAACAAATGTGTTTCAATATTTTTATAAGTTTACTAGCTCAGATTATATATAACTAATTTAGGATGGCAAATCCCTCATCCCTGCATGAAATAGATGATTGGATGTGGTTATAATAATACTAAGAAATCACTAAATATTATAAAATCAATAATTATTTATGGCCTTTAAACAGCTCATTAATTAAAACGTTGATGACGATGATGATGATGATAATAATAATAATAATAATAATGGCAAGGGTTTCAACTACAGCTCTAGGACTAAGCCTAAACATAAAACTAATTTTTATAAAGAAATTCATAATTATTGCTTAATTTTAGCATATTTACTTATATCTTAAATAACTAATATTCAACCATTGATGATGATGAATGATCACACTTAACAAAGACTACACTTAATGAAATATATACGCCTTGTTTAATAAAACAAACTAATATTTATTACTGCATTTCTAACATATACATAAAAATTTCTAGAGAAACATAAAAATTGACATGAATAATAACAATAATAATAATTGATTATATAACAATCCTCAGATTAATTTCAAGTTCTTCCCCCTTTCCCTTCAAATGTATTTTGTATTAAGTTGGATGTCACATTGACCATGATTTTCACTCCATGAGAAAAGTATTTCAAGAAAAAAAATATTATCTGCTCATTAGCACACATACTTTATAAATCTAATATGTAAGTAGAATGTTAAAAAAAATGTTAATAGAATTGAAAGAGCAAGTTTTAGAAACAAGTTTTAAATTATTTTCTCCCCCTCTCTTCTACCTCTGAAATGCTATACTTAACTTGAAACAAAATAATCTAATATTCTAATACTACTTGTTACTTCACATTCACTCGCAATTATACACATATAAAAATATTATTATGTATGTGCGTGTTTTATCCCATAATAAAATATTATTTAAAACCCAAAATAATAATAATATATTAGTTAAAACTAAAATCATAATACCATAAAAAAAAATTGTTTTACACATTAATATTTCATAACTGGAAAATTAATAAACAAATAATTTTGATACATTCAAAATAATTTATGAATGTGAAAACAACTGCTGTATTTCATCCACTAAAAGAATCGTGCTTGACAGGAAGAGAAGAAAAATTGATATAATGATTTCCAAATTGTCCATTAAAGCAAATAACCTCAATAGAGTCATCATCATCAAATAGTTATACACCTCAAGAAAGAGATTGTTCCCACGTAAAACGGAAATGGTAGCTGCAGAAATATAGACATTATACAAGACAAGTTTGAACCCTTGGAAATTCGCCACAAACAAAAGATCGGTAATATGACTTTTTATATCTATTTTCTTTATGATATCAGAGTCTTAATAAACATTTTAGCAATAAAGTGGTATATTTTATTTAAAGAACTTTTAAAGACTATTCAGATCGATTAAAAACAAGAATGTCTTACTAATAATAACTTTGAGCTTCATAAATTATCTTGAATGTATCAAAATTATTTGTTTATTAATTTTCCAGTTATGAAATATTAATGTGTAAAACAATTTTTTTATGGTATTATGATTTTAGTTTTAACTAATATATTATTATTATTTTGGGTTTTAAATAATATTTTATTATGGGATAAAACACGCACATACATAATAATATTTTTATATGTGTATAATTGCGAGTGAATGTGAAGTAACAAGTAGTATTAGAATATTAGATTATTTTGTTTCAAGTTAAGTATAGCATTTCAGAGGTAGAAGAGAGGGGGAGAAAATAATTTAAAACTTGTTTCTAAAACTTGCTCTTTCAATTCTATTAACCTTTTTTTTAACATTCTACTTACATATTAGATTTATAAAGTATGTGTGCTAATGAGCAGATATTTTTTTTTCTTGAAATACTTTTCTCATGGAGTGAAAATCATGGTCAATGTGACATCCAACTTAATACAAAATACATTTGAAGGGAAAGGGGGAAGAACTTGAAATTAATCTGAGGATTGTTATATAATCAATTATTATTATTGTTATTATTCATGTCAATTTTCATGTTTATCTAGAAATTTTTATGTATATGTTAGAAATGCAGTAATAAATATTAGTTTGTTTTATTAAACAAGGTGTATATATTTCATTAAGAATAGTTTTTAATAAGTGTGATCATTCATCATCAATGGTTAAATATTAGTTGTTTAAGATATAAGTAAATATGCTAAAATTAAGCAATAATTATGAATTTCTTTATAAAAATTAGTTTTATGTTTAGGCTTAGTCCTAGAGCTGTAGTTGAAACCCTTGTCATTATTATTATTATTATTATTATTATCATCATCATCATCGTCATCGTTTTAATTAATGAGCTGTTTAAAGGCCATAAATAAATATTGATTTTATAATATTTAGTGATTTCTTAGTATTATTATAATCACATCCCGTCATCTATTTCATGCAAGGATGAGGGAATTGCCATCCTAAATTAGTTATATATAATCTGAGCTAGTAAACTTATAAAAATATTGAAACATATTTGTTATGTTAAGATCTGAGAAATGATTTATGTCTAATGAACTCCACTGTGGTTTATAGATGTTTTACTTTTACCTAAATATTAGTGCGTATAGTGATATGGCTCAAAAAGCAAAATCTCTCATTTTTAATTAGAAATAAAGTACCAAAAGAGGGGATTCAAACCTGGTACATGTGAAAGGTTATTAGATATAACCATGTCTAGATTCAGATAATCTAGTGGCACCCTGCTAGACCATATTCACTTAGTATTTGTTTAAACATGCACTTAACATCAAACCAAGAAATGAAAGTGGATAAGATCTACTGTCTGTATACCTGAGTTATATTTTATTGAATTACTAGTGTACTCACCTCACGTGATTTCATATATCTGAGTTATAATACTTGTTATTAATAATTTGCTTATAATTATTGATAGTGGGATATCTTGAGAAATGCAACGTTATTTTAAATATTATGATCTTATATATATATATTGTAGACAACTCAGATATGGTAATAGTTATTTGAACCACCTTTTAATTTTGTTACACTGGATCTGTGAGCGAACATCTTTTATTTTGTTACAATGGTGCCCAACGTGGGGCTTGATATTTTACCATACACCTAAAAAAGGGAGTCTATAGAATGATAGAAGATGTGTGGTTTGAAAGAGAAATTTTTTTTAATAAAATTTTTTTTTTCAGTAAAAAATTTTTTTTTGTCTTACAAAATTTTCTTGGACAAACAGTCTTATTTTAGATTTGTATATGATGATGTTTAATATGATTTAATTTTTCATTGATGATGATAAAATGGGTACAGCCATAAAACAGCTTGTTTTTTTTATCAATTTTGAAAATAGAGATGAATATCACAACTTAAGACAAAGGTGAAATAAATAATAGAATTTTTTTTTGTGGAACATTAAAATGATTTATTGCCAGATAGGATAGGCATAGTAATAGTGATGAATTATGGAATAGTAGTCTCATGTGTGTTTGGGGAGTTCATTTTGTAAAAAGTCTATGATTTTAGAGGTTTGATTGGATGGTTGATCGTTGGAGTTTGGTTGGTTAGATTGCAGTTTTGATGATGAGTGGAGAGTTTTGTCATTGCCTTGAGAATGCTATGTATTTCATGTAACTTATGAATGATCAAACCCATTCACTGCTCCAACCCTATTTATAAGTTATCTTTATGTTATCATGAAACAGTTAACAGCAGACCTGCCATGATACCAGCCTATAAGTCTCCAAGAGAGAGAGCACAGCATATTTTTCCAATCAAGTTTATATGTTATTCTTATTTTATCATGAAGCAGTTAACAGCAGTCCTGCCATGATATCAGCCTATAAGTCTCCAAGAGAGAGAGCAAGGTTTCATTTTTGTAGTCTATAATAAGCAGGGCATTCCTTGATACTTGCCACATAAGATTCCAAGAGAGAGAGCAAAGCATAGTTTACCTATTTTAGCCCCTAAGACTTAAAATACATCTTTTATTGCAACAGAGTTTGCATCATTCAATCAAGGGTTGTGGTATTTAATAGTGATCGAATTGGGATGATCTTCTGAGTGCTCGAGATGCATTGTGTGATTATAGTGTTGTGACTGAATTCTTTTATTTATCTCAAGATTGTGAACTGCTAGTCATTCTGTGGACTGTCAATATCTGTCAGATTTCTGGGAGAATGGATGAATGTATAATTTGGACTATTGCAGACAGACATGCACTATATAGATTATTGTTGTGTAGTTCATTAAATAAGGACATTAAATTTTTTTGTATTTGTAATGCATGATAAGGTGAAAAGCAAATCAGTCAGTTAGTCAGAATAGGTGTCAGACAGGCAGATGTGTGGATTTTTGATGGTCAGGGAAGTACAGATGGGTTTATATATAGTTTTATAATATGAGTGAACTAATTTATAGTATGGAAGAGGTTATGGAAGAGTAAGTGCCCCAATACCAGGAATCAGTGATCGTTTTCATACTGAAGAAGAGGATGGGGAGGTTTTCTTAAAACAAACCCAAGAGGAAAGAGAGGAAGTAGAGGAAGATGCCTTTAATGTTAGTAGCAATAATATGGCCTCAAGTGTGGAAGTAGATGAGGAGCCGGAAGTTGGCCAGATTCAGATAGAAAATAAAGAACTCTCAGACATAAAATTAATGATAATGCAGATGTTCAAAAGTCTAAGAGAAGATAATAAGCAAGGGATGGTAAATCTAGAACAAGGGATAGAGAAAAATAATAAAAGTATGGTAAATCTAGAACAAAAGATAGAGAAAAATAATAAAAGTATGGTAAATCTAGAACAAAAGATGGAGAAAAGTATAGAAAGTCTAAGAGAAGATAGTAAGAAAAGTATGGAAAGTCTAGGACAAAGGATATGTCAATCCATAGAGAGCATAATAGAAGGTAGTCAAAGATCACTAGTGTTAAAAGATAAGCTAGATTGTCAGACTACTGATAATAGAGAAAGGAGTGAGAGATTAGTGGAAGAAATAGGTAAATCAGCTAATATACTGATAGAGGAGAGTAGATCACAAGAAGTGGAAAGGCCAATAGTAGCCATAAAACCTAATCTCTCAGTAAAAAGAAATACATGAGGTGATGGACAGAGAGCAGATGGGGATAGATCATGAAGTGAAAAGAAGGAAAAGAGAGTTGGAGAAAAAACTACATACACCAGATAAGGTGATTGAGTTAAGAGAGGCAACAGGGAGATGAAACCAGATATTTTAGAAAGAGAACAAAAGTTTCAGCAGTCTGTAGTTCTCAATCTAGTAACAAACCAGCATGTGTGGTTTCAAAAATCTGTCTTCTTAAATAGATTGGAGATACCTTATATATGGTATAGAGAATCTATCTCTCTGAAAAATTTAAATGCCATGAAAGAGTTAAAAGCAGATTATATCTGGTACAGAGAGTCAATCTCTCTGAAGAGTTTGAATGTCCATTATATATGATACAAAGAATCTATGTCTCTGGAAAATTTAAATATGAATGATATCTGGTATAGAAAGTCAATCTCTCTGGAAAACTTCAAAGTGCCTTATATATGGTATAAAGAATCTATGTCTCTGGAAATGATATCTGGTATAGAAAGTCAATCTCTCTGGAAAACTTCAAAGTGCCTTATATATGGTACAGGGAGTCAATCTTTCTGGAAAGTTTAAAAATAAATTATACATGGTGCAGAGAATCAGCCTCTCTGGAAGATGTAATGAATTATATCTGGTACAGAGAGTCAATCTCTCTGAAGAGTTTAAATGTCCATTATATATGGTACAAAGAATCTATCTCTCTGAAAAATGTAAATGTCCAAATCTCTCTGAAAAATTTAAATACTATGAAAAAGTTAAAAATAAATTATGTCTGGTACAAAGAGTCAACCTTTCTAGAAAATTCAAAAATAAATTGTATATGGCCCAGAGAATCAATCTCTCTGGAAGATTTAAATATGAATGATATCTGGTATAGAAAGTCAATCTCTCTGGAAAACTTCAAAGTGCCTTATATATGGTACAGGGAGTAAATCTTTCTGTAGAGTTTAAAAATAAAGTATGTATGGTATAGAGAGTCAATCTGTCTGAAAAACTTCAAGGCATATTACGTATGGTATCAAGATAATAATGGCAGGTTTGTAGTAATAATATATGAAAATCAGCTTGATACATTTTATAGAGTGAATAAATCTTTTATAATTTTCTATCTTTGATACTTTTTATAATAATTGCTTTTTATGCATTGGTCTACTCTTGATTGTTTAAACACCTGATTGATATATATCTATTGTTATTTTTTGTTTGATTTCACCTTATTTATGTACATTAGAATAAGAATTCAAAATCATTCTTTTACAAAGGATGTAATATTAAATAAACAATAAAGTAATATTTAAAAAAGGATTACAGTAACTAAATAAATATAAGTTAAGATCTAAATAAAGGCAGATATAATTGGGAGTTTTGCCACAGCATCATATTTCTTGACACAACATCTATGTGAACATTATTAGTAACAATAGGTAATACTTTTTAAATATATATTTGTTTATATATTTATTTAGTTTATGTGATACTTTTTAAATTGCTATAATATTATTTATTTAAAGTTAGCCATTGTAATTCATGTGTATTTTCAAGTCTTTTTTTTAATATTTTTATTAGTGAATCCCCTATTTCAAGTAAACTCTATCACAATGCTCTATCAGCATGGAAAGTCTGACCACTTTTCAAAGGAATAAGCATAAATACATCTAATAACTTAATTTCATATTTATATATAATCTTATAATTGAATATTTATCAGTACAATAATTAGATATATGTAAAGTATAACTTTAAAATTTTTATCCACTTAGGAGCCCTTTCGACTATCCTCGTAGTCTTTGTCAACTAACACCATCCTACAATTCCATAATCTTAACATTTGCTGCCTGTATGTTAATTAAGTTTTGTTTGTTCTTGTATATTAGCATAGCTACCTTTATTTTCCTTTTGTTATTTTTTCCAATTTGCAATATTTTTACATTATAATTGAAGTTAAAACTATAAATACATGAATTATTACAATCATAAAAAATGGATGCTAAAACATTATTATTTACTACTACTACTACTACTACTACTACTACTACTACTACTACTACTACTACTACTACTACTAAATAATAATAATAATAATAATAATAATAATAATAATAATAATAATGTTTCAGCATCCATTTTTACGACCCTAATGTATTTATGCTTTTAACTTCAATTATAATAATGTAAAAATTTTGCAAATTGTAAAAAATAACAACAAAAGTGAAATAACAGAACTATGTTAATATACAAATACAAACAAGACTTAATTAACAGCAAGGCAGCAACATTAGCCTTTCAAAGTGTTAGTTGGCAAAGATTATGAGGATAGCCAAAAGTGCTCCTAAGTGGATAAAATTTTTAAAGTTATACTTTACATATATCTAATTACTGTATTTATAAATATTCAATTATACGATTATGTATTTGTCTTAAGGTTTGTAATGATGGTATATTATAAGATGTGATATGTTGGACTATTTCCATCATTTATGAATGAATGTTGAATGTACAGAAAATTTTAATTTTACCTTTATCAGAAGGAAGAATGATTATAGATGTATCCTGTTTGAAAGATTTAATAGCTTTCCTCTCATCATATGAAATGTTTGACTTCTGCTTGTGCCCTTGATGTTTTTCAAGTGTCATTTTTACTCTCCAGTGTAACTCTGCTGTTTCTTCTAGAGTCAAGTTTTGGGTCACCTCATCAGTGGCAGCCATTATATCCAATAGTGGGAAAGTAGATGGTGTAATGGCGAAAATTCAAACCTTTTTCAAAAACTGGCAATTCACAATCAGTAAGTTGTTTAGAACTAAGATTTTTCACTGATGACGAGTTCTTTTATCCTTCCATGTAACTTACAATATGATCTGTTCACTGCTTGACAAATTTTTGAGAAATCTTCATCTGTAATCTTCATCTGAACTTTTATACTTTCTCTCAATAAGGTCTCATTTGCTCTCTGAATAATTTTTTCAGCTTTCTTGGAGGAAATAGGAGGTGCAAACCGATTTACATTTACATAAGAAAGTTAATAATATTCATTAAGGCTGTAGCCTCAATCATATGCGTATAAAATGCAATAGTAGGGACCTCAACAGGTCTTTAAACCATAAGAAGGTTAAATGATTTTCTACTTTAGCCAGTTTTAGACATAATTTTTCATAATGTCTAAATGTCAACATAGCATTGGGTCCATACTGAGTACTTAGTATTTGTCTGAAAGTTTGTAATGATGGTATATTATAAGATGTGATATGTTGGACTATTTTCATCATTTATGAATGAATGTTGAATGTATAGAAAATTTTAAACTTTATTTAAACTTTCCAAATACAAACAACTTGTTATTAATAACAGACAAATAGACAATACAGGTTAGTAATTACATAATGTTGCAAGTAATATTATTCTCCACACTTCTTCAGGTGTTGCTGGCCTATATGCACAGTGACAATATTTGCTTAGAAGTTGAACTCACACCTTTAGATTCTTGAATATCAAATTTTAAGGCAAACACTACATATAGCAGGAATTTGATATATTTATATATGAGGATTGGTTCAAATCCTCCTGAGTCCTTCAAATTTTTTTTTTTATAACAAGTCTAATTTTTATTTTTTATTTTTTTCTAAGAGCAATATTAATTAGAGGCTTCCATACATTGTGTATTGCCACACTGGGTTGACTTATAGGATTATTTATCATTGTAATATGAGCAGCTTCCTTTAATTTTTTTCTATGCATTTTTTCCTCTTTATCCAATATCTTTGTATTTTCCCACTTAAGCATATGGGCATTAGTACATACATGATCTGCTATGGTAGACACCTCCATTTTTTCCCTTTTAACCATTAGTTTGTGCTCCTTCAATTGCTGCTCAATATATCTATGGTCTTGAATCTTAAAACCACATTGAATCTCTGATAATTGTTCCTCCATATTTGGAAATGATTTATTTAACAATATCCTTGAAAATGTCTCTACTATCATATATAATGATATGCTGCATGATAATTATTGTCCTCTTGTCAAACCTAAAATTACACAGAACTTTATGAATCGACATAGTTCTAAAAACATCAATATCTTTGAAGTTGCCACATCACAAATATATTTTAAAACTCCAGATATTTCATTGGGATCTGCAGCCTTTCTGTTTGTAAGTCTATAAAGAGCTATTGTGACTTCATTAAGCAGGATATCTTTGTTCAAATTTAAGTATATAAAATAGATATTTTGTTAAAAATCAAACATCTTAATTCTTGTATCATTATTTAAAAGATAATCAAAATACTCTTTAAATTTATTCAAAATATAGGATTTATAATATATGAGAATTCCAGTGCTGGATTCAATAGGGATTGTGTTAGTGTTTCTTATATCCATATGTTGCCTTCTGTATTTCATATAAAAATGTATAGTGCCCATGTAGTAACCATGATTAACTAATATTTGCATGTGTTTGCAGTTTTAGTCCATTAATTATTTTTAAATTTTGAATTTCTGCCTTCAAAATTCTCTATATTTATTCTGAACTTCCACATTTAATTTTTTTTTTTTTTTGCATTGCATTGCGCGCGTGATTTTAATCCACGCATAATTTTTAAGCTTTCTTGTCAGTTATCTAATTTTTGCCTAAATCACACAAGAAACGTAATTGTAATGATTTATTTCTTGGAGGTCTTAAGTAATGTGAGCATTAAAAATTCTGTAGAGTAGACGATACCCTTTGCAAATAATTTATACAGGTAAAAAATAATTAGTTATAGTTTAGGAGTTGATATAAAATTTGAGCACAAAATCTATACCCTTTTTTTTTTCTCATGTGTCATAGCATCAAATTTATACTCTTGCTGGTTTCTAATACAGTACTTCAATAAATATGCAAAGTTGTAGTTTAATCAAAAAATAATGCAATAACTAAATGAAAAATGAATTATTTAAAAAAATGACCCCCTCCCCTTCTTTCTTTGTTATTATTTTTTTTTTTTAAGGAATAATAAACAAAAATCGCAGTGACAAATTTGGATTAATCTTCATTGATAAATTGTTTCTATCACTTCATTTCGATCTTTTCTCTGAAATTAAATGAACTTCAAACTATATTTAACATTTCTTAGAAAGTAAAGCTGGCTTAAAAAAAAAAAAAAAACTATATTTTTTGGAACCTTTGAGAAAACTTTAAATAGATTGGGAGCTTAGTTTTCTGAGAAAATATTTTATTTTTCAGATTGATATTATAGCTGTGATTTATATATACCATCCTATATATCCTTCAGGTTATCTTCTCTACATCTTTTTTCTGACCTAAATAATTATCATTTTTCGAACATCTTTTTATTTATGTCTATATTTTCACTCTTTTTAAAAATTTAATTTTACTTTTTTTAAATTTCTTTAATGGTTTGCACTCATTTTTATCAGAACTTTTTGGTAATCATATTTCTTGAAAAAAACTTATTATTAAACAAGTAGTTTATAAATAAAATAATTTGAAAACATAAAGTGATAAATTGCAATATAATTTATTTATAATCTTAATAGATAACATATCATAATTATTGCATTTTTTTACAATAACCTTGATCTGGATTCAAATCTAAGCGCGGCTTAATTAATTTTTTCATATAACAGAAGTTTTCTCAAGCGCGTTTGCTAACTCAATTGATATTATATAAGGCTATAACCTTAGTACATGCATCTTGTGTGCTTAATTTTATTACAAGAGAGACCTCTACAAATCTTAATGCAAGATTCGAATACATTGCGCTTGACAAGAATTAATATTTCTAACTCAACTGAATAACTATTAATGGTATCTAGGGGTATTTTTATCAGCAAAGTAAAGGTTCCAAAATAATCAGCAATAGTCATATGATTGCTGTAGTGTTGATCGTAATAGAAAACAATAATAAGAATAGCCTTAAATATTGTTGAACTCATGACTTATTATCTGTTAGGATATTTTTCCATTACCAATCAATATGTACTTTTGCATATTTAGTTATTTTAAAACATAAAATTGAACTTCAAAATTAATATATCAATATGAAATAAATATTATTAAGAATAATCAAGTTGCTGCATGAAGAATGGTTGGTTATTTTATCTAATTTATGCATGGAAGTGAGATGTAGACATCTATCAATGAAATATAAATGCAGTAGAAATGTTTCATAGCATGCTCCAAATATATATAATGGCAAGATCATAAGACCAATTAATAGGTTCTTCAATTTGCTGAATGTGATACTGTAAAATCCACAATTGTATTGGATTGAACATGTAAGGAACAATATAAAATTTCTTCAAATGATGTGTTATGGTGAAGAACTTAAACATAGTTTTTATTTAAAAAGTTAAGTGCAGTTACATTATAAGGATTATTTCAAAGATGAACATAAAAAAGTGCAAAGTTGATCTATTTTATAGAGAATGTTGCAGAAAATAAATACTTGGAGAGCTAAACAATTAGACATAGTGTCAAAGTAGTGAGACAAAAATTATGCAGATGAAATTAAAGAAAACATTGGAAAATATCAAACAGAATAGTGGACCACCAATTTTATATTTAAATACATTTGTAATTCACAGATTGATTTCTATAATCATCCTAAAACTTTAATATTGCAACAGTCAGATTTGTACATTCACATGACAAAACCTAGAGTCCAGGCAAATACACTAAAGCCAATCAAAATGGGATGGTTAGATGCCAGGTCTGAAAGCTTTAATGTAGTTACTAGTGTTCTATGGCTTAACACTCTATGAATGACATTTCTGAAGTTGCAAATGGGTCTTAATTTAATCTGCGAGCAGGCTCTGAACAGGGAGAGACATGAAACCCAAAAATTAACTAACAATAACTAACTAAAGAGTTAATACACCAAAGATATACTAACTTAGGGTAACATTAGTACTTTACTATGATTAAACTACAATTAAATTATAATCAAATGCTAATTAAATTATAATGCACATAAGATAATAAGAATAAATAATGGATTGGAATTGAATTCAGTAATGATATAGAAATGATTTAAATTTTAAATAATTTATTAATGAATCAAAATTAATCAATAAAATAAAAAAGAAAACAACAATTATATAAATTAATATGTAAAATGAAATGTATGCAGGTGTTACATAGCAAGATGAGATTTAATAGAAGTACAGCATTTCTCATCATATATCTAAAGATATGTACATGTGTGTGTAGTTAATAAATTATGCCTATATTCATTAATATGCCAAGATCCTGTATTTATAACATGGTTTGTTAATTTCATAAGTGAATATGCTAGCCTAAGATAGAATACATGATATAGTGCTAAAGTTGTTGCTGTTTATCCATATATATGTGAACATATAATCATGCTCAAGAACATTGCAAATTTAGGCTAATAATCGAGATTTGTTTTCAAACTAATGCTGAATAATCATTAATTTTAGAAGGAAAAAACTGGTTACCTTAGGTCCACATATATTTGCTATGGCATGGACTAAAATATTAAGAATAAATTCACAGCACAGATGGGTAATTATTCACAGGATTTCACATAGGAATGCACAGTACCCTAGACTAGACAGCTTGCTACAATTAATATATGAACACTTGAAGTTCAGGGAGTCAGATAGGCTTTATAAATGGGTCTGGATCTTTGTGTTCCAATTCTAAGAAGATAGCCTTACCTGAACTGAGTGAATGGGGATAGTCACCACCATGAGCCCATTAAAAAGGTGCAGCAAGATGTAATGTACTTTGTAAAAACACATCCACAATGCATAAAGTAAAATATAAATATGTATATATAAATTAAATGTGCCTAAACAGGTAGCTTCGTTCTGCATAGATAATAGAACCCAGTTTTTAAAATTAGCATAATAACCATGCTCTCTTAATGGACTAAAACTATATAATCTAGTTTAATATATTTAATCTGCATCTTTAATCATAATTTAATGAGGAGAAAGTATATTTAGTGGGCTAATAACATTGCTTTAGTAATATACTTTTATACTATCTCTAAGTCTAATCTATTACTAAGCAATAAATACTAGAAATCATAATTTATAACTCTGGCTATGCAAACCATAATATATATATATATATATATATATATATATATATATATATATACAAACAACCCCCCCACACCCAAAAAAAAAAAACACAACAACAAAACCAACCACTAAATAACACACCATACAAACAAAATAAAAATTAAATAAAAAAAAACCAAATACATTATACAAAACAACAAAAAAAAAATTATAAAAAAAACAAAATTTTTATTCCACCAAATTTTTCCAAAAAAAATAACAAACAATCATACAAAAACAATCTAAAACAACTCACTACAAAATATTATATACTCATCAAACCATAAATCAAACTCTAAAATACATCAGAAAACTTTAAAACATTTAGAAAAACAAAAACAAGTAACAGAACCTGCTACACTTGTTATTTATGTTCAAAAGAGGGTAACCAAACCCCAACAATGTAAGATTTGTTTTACATAAACGAAAAAAAGCAGAAATTAACTACCTCTTTCATTTGCTCACCCCCAGATCACTGATTTCAAGCTGGTTTGCTCTCCTCAGTGGGGGAGATATAGAAACTAGACTAAAACATGACTCCAATTTATGCAAAATTTCTATCAGACAAGGAATTTCCAACTTCAAACCACCACAACCAGAATTATATGGGTCTGACCATCAGAACCCAAAACATCCTCAAATATCATTCAAGAAAACTTTAAAGAATTATGAAAAAACAAAAACAATTAACACAACCCACTTTATTTTAAGAGGGACCAAAACCCAACAAGGTAAGATTGTACAAAACAAAAAGACAGAAAAACCCTTCTTTGCCACCCCCACACTGATTCGCTGTTTGCTCTCCTCAGTGGGGGAAGAGGAAACTAGACAAAACACGACTCCAATTACAAACCGACTTTCAAACTCCCACGATTCCGACGCCGCCCCCCCCCCCCCCCGCCCCCCCCCACCCCCACACCACTGCCCCTTACTTTCAAAAAAACGCTCTATATATATATATAATGTACACCTAAATCAATGACAATATCAAGCACATAGTGATCAGTTATTATTTTGACATAATAGGATTTTGAAACAGCATGCTAGCAAGCTAAATAGCATTATTTAAATATACTAAAAATGAAGATAACAATAATCACATCTCCATTAAAGTTTATTAAGTTTAAAGGTACTTACTGTTTTGAAGTATTTGGCATATTATAACATATATAAGACAAATTTTAGATAAATAATTAGAACAATATATAGGTATAACTGCAGTAATAAAGAGATTTAGATAAACAACTGGTTACAGTTATTATAATTTAGAAAAGCAAAATTGAAATTTACAGAGGTGATTTCAGGCAGATTTTATAACAGTTTATATTACTTTAGACAGAATTTTAAGAGTTAAATATTTTTGAACTTTCAGTTTACATTATATATGCTATCTTTGATAGATTTAAAGATCTAAAGATATAAAAGTTGATTTAGAGTTCTGCAGTGTTTGATAATTACCTATCTTCTCATAGCTTGTTCATTAGGCACATCAGACAGCAGGTGAAGTAGCACTCTGGATATCTGGATAGGCAGCTTGAATTATTTGTGATCTCTTTCAGCAGTCAATTGACAGGAACATTCTCCAATGATATGATGATGATGGGACTGCACCAGTGGCATGTAGGATGGGACTAGAGATCATCAGCTTCCTGACAAAGGGAAACAGTGGTCTTGCCCCCTACTCCAGCATGTCAAAGTTTTAACTGGTATGGAGACTGGTGGCAACACTTCTTGAAAAATATAAAGTAATTTTTTTTAAAATATAAAATACAGCCTATTTATGTAATCCCAAGATCAGATGATAATTCTGTCAACAAATTATTTTCAGCCATATAATTAATTAACACCTTTAAAAAAATTAGATTTTAAATCATTAAATTTATTTAAATCTTTGTTTTGATTTTAAACAGAATGTTAGTGACCAAATTTGTCCACTTCGAACTCCCAAAGATCTTGCAATAGTTCCAGTTGAACAGATTTTGTTTGCAAGAAAAACACATTTTGGAAAAATATTGTTAAATTTACAATTTTAGATATTTATCTCATGTCATACTAACACAGATGCACATGGTGTGATTCTCGTTTACCATTATTTCAAGTTAAATTTAAGGATCATAAGAAATGTCAAAATAACTATATATGTATCATGTAGTACATGGAATACCCTTATATACATGCGATTTTAATATTTAAAATGGTAAATTGTTTATTTAAAGAACCAAAATTTATAATTCAAAATATATTAATTTAAATGAAACTACTTGCTGTAATATATCTATACCTAAGATATTACCGACATTTTATTAGCATATATATGTGGTGATACATATATAACTGTTAGTGACTTTATATATGTACTCAGGAAGAGATTAAAGCTGGTACAGATAAATCTATGGGAAAAAATAGGTGAAACATATATGAGGATATGGATATACCTATTCTTTTTTTTTTGTCTTTTTCATTTTGATTTGGAATGTTCATACTCATAGCTGCTGATAGGTATTATGCCTATTTATAAAGTTTTCAACATCGTTTTAAACAGGTATAAGTTATGATATTTTTTAAATGTAATTGCTTGTCGTTTAATTTGCATAATTTTTATTCTTACAGTTATATGTTATATCTTTTTTATTTTGCCTTCTTTTTTATTATTATTAATGAGAAGTAAGAAAAATAACAATTGCTTGGAGGCAAGTATCTTTTGAATATAATAAAACTTTCTTATACAACCACGATCGTTTGCTCTAAAAGGTGTTCGTTTTAAATTTAAAAATATGAAGCAAATGATGCTTTGTTAAGAAATTAAAAACAAAATACCAATTAAAAATATTTCAAAATAAGCGCGTGCAAATAAACATGCAAAGAGTTGAACCTTGATGTCTTTTTAAAAAAAATGTTTTTTATAGTATAATACTTTATTTTTTCAACATTTGTTTGTCATAAAATGGATTGCTTCAAAACCGGCTCACATGATAATCGTAAAAGACTTTATTGACTTTTTTTTTTTTAAAAAAAAAAAACTTTTTAAAGTAGAACAAGCACGCAAAACACATGTTGTCTCTTTCTCTTTGTTCACTGTTTCTCTCTACTCCCTCTTCATCTCTCTCTCTCTTTCTCCATCTCCCCTCTCTTTTTAAAGTGGTGCAAACATTTAAATGATTTTGGTTTAATTCTTAAATCACCATCAAATAGTTTATTACTCAAGAGTTAATAAAAAGTTCGAGCATCTGAAGTAACAGCACTGAATGAGAAAGAACTGAAAACATTCATTAGTTTTTGAAAATAATCTTGTAATTGATTATTATGTTAAATAATTAGAAGCAGCTATAACAGGAAAACATGAATTCTCATAATAAATGTGCATAAATTGTCATGCTAAGGAAAGCTTTAAAATGATTGAATGTTTAGTCCCTTAGATCATATGACTGTAGAAAAGGGAGAGAGACAATTTAGAAAAGTGATAAAATAATTATCTAATGATTCTTGGATTAAAATTTAACTTGATACTAAATTATTTTTAAGGGTAGATTTATAATTACCAGGATGATAATACTAAAAGCATGATATGTGAGCAGAAGATTACATAGTAATAGCACATTTCATATTTACACAAAAGTTTTGTGAATCATACTGGCATGTATAATACTTCTTATTAAATTCCCTGTATAGTGGTAAAGTGGCAAAGTCTGCAGTTCAAGCCCATAAATCATGGCCCAGCTTCTTTTGAACATCTGAGCAATAAACTCCTTAATTATTACTATTGTTACTTATTAGATCAAGGATTATGAGTTTTTTTAATCCAGAAGATAATGTTATTAATACAATAAGACCATTTAATTTTCTTAGTATAAATTCATTTAAAATAATCTTAAGTAAGAAATGCAAGGGAGATCTAATTTTTTATACTGTAGAAAAAAATAGAATATACTATTAGCACTAGATTTAATTTCACTTTATTGACTTTAATTAGTATATTTTTTAATATATGAAGCTAATTCAAATATATTTCTATTATTATGACATTCAATCATTAACAATTTACTGCAAAACAAAAGTCACTTTAAGTTTCATCTAGTTTTTTTTAATTGGTAGCTTTTTTTCTCTCACAGTAATTCAAAAAATTTGTTTTAATACTAAATATCACTCAATCTTATATCTGTTTTTTTTTTCCTATGTCATTTGCAATATGTTGATATCTGCTTACACTGATATCTGCTTACATATATATATATTGTTTATCAGGGTCAATGTTGGATTAAAAAAATAATTTTAATCTCTGGACATATATTTCTGTTATAATGAACATCACCAGCCATTTTGAAAACAGTTGAGACTCCACCAAACAATAGTAAACATCCAATTCATTATTGAATTTTGAGTCCAGTTTTATAGCAATATGATTAAAGCCTTCTTTATATCTGCTTAATATTAATAGATAAGGAACAGCTTTTAATTAAATTTATTTTTAAATGCACTGTGTGATTTGGTCCAGTGACAGAGTAACAGACTCAGGAGTCCATTGATTCTGCTCACTTCAAACACTTCTTGAACTTCTGTATAAAATTCTATTCAATTATTTTTTTTATTTAAAAATAATTTTACTTGTAATTTTAAATATTTAATGTTGTGATTTCTTTTAAATTGAAATTATGTTATATTTTGTGGAGCCTCAACTATTTCCAAATTTCTCATAACATCAGTTATGAGAGAAATACTTATCCATCAGAGATTGTTATTTTTCCACAAAAAATTGCAGCTTGAAAAATTATAAAATTTCTATAGGTAGGAGTTGAAATCCTAACTTCAATGTACTTTTCAAATTTAATATCAAAGCAAATAATGAAAAAAATGTAATCACTTTCATTTATTTTTTAAGATTGATAATGAAACCAGACTATAGCATTAATTAATTTAGTCTTCTCCATTGTTCTGAATTTTCTACTGTTATAATCTAGTTTAAATGTCCTGTTAAGTACTTGAAAAATGAGTAGATAAAAGTGATTTTAATTTAATTCATTTTTTTTCATAGGTTTACCTCCAGAGGACATAGCATTATTTGAACAGTAATAGAAATAGTGAAACTATAATTGAGTGGAACAGTAGCAAATATGAATGCATAGTTAAGAATATACAGAGTTTCAAAAAAAATGAAAAAAATAATGGTTATAGAGGATAAGAATGTCATATTGAAAAATTTGATGACATAGATAACAAGAATGGACAGCTTTTGAAAACTTTTTGTCAGAGAGTGAATTTGAGCATAGAAAATTTATCAAATATTTATGGAGGACAATACACATGGTCTACAAATAATATATTTTACACAATAGATTATGTATTAATAAAGAAAGAGGAAATGAATAATGTACAAAAAATTAAAGTTTTTGATTATGAAGAGAGAGTATGTAATAGTGATCATAATTTCTGCATAATAGAAATGGTTGGTAATGTGATGGAAAATAGTACTAAAAATAGAAAGGATAGTGAAAGATGTGGATGGAGAATGAATGATAAGAATAAGTTAGAAGAATATAAAATAAAAATAAAACAAATCATGGAAGACTTTGCTGGGGATGAATATAAGGACTCATGTCATGGGGTAGAAAATGTGGCAAATAGAGTTTTAGGTGAGAATATTCAGAAGAATAAAAGTAATAGAAAAGTGAGAATTGGTAAAAGTGTAAAAGAAATGAAAAAAGAAAAAAGCATGCAGAGAATATGAATGAGCTATTAAAAACAAAAAAAAGTGAAAAAGGTGTTAATATTAAATGGAAAAAATATTTTAAAATGTTGGCTAAAATAGATAATTGTAAAGAGAAAATGAAATTAAAATAGTAAATTATTGGAGAATATTAATAAAAGTGGAAGAGATGGGTGTAAAAAAAATTGAAAATATATTAAAAGAAGTAATGTAGGGGTGACAAAAATAATATTAGTAGATGATGAGAAAAAATAGTGTAGTTCTAGAAAAGGATTAGAGACAATCTTAAATAAGTATGTAATGAATATAGAAAATATGTTAAATGTAAGAACAGAGTGATAACAAACATAAAAGAATATAATAATAAAAATATTAGGTTTACAGAAAATGAATTGAATGAGGCAGGGAAGAAATTAAAAACTGGAAAGGCAAGAGGTTTAGATAGATATGCAACACAAATAGTGATGAAGTTAAAAAATAGGACAAAATTAAATCTATTATCATGTTCTAATAAGATGGCACAGAAGAGAGAATTTTCAGATAGTTGGAATAATACAAAAGTAAAGGCTACTATTTAAAGAAAAATGTAAAGATCATAGAAGGTTAAACAATTTTAGACTGATAGCAATAACATGGGTGTTATATAAAGTTTTTGCATATGTGGTAGTTGGAAAGGCTGCAAGGTGGATAGAAAAACATAAAATAGTGGTAGAAATGTAAGGAGGTTTTCGATCGGATAGGCATATAGGAGATAGTTTATTTGTAGTCACACGACTTATAGATATGAGTAGGAATACAGATAAATAGTTATATATGGTCTTTATAGATATAGAGAAGGTATATGCTAGAGTAAATAGAAATAGATTATGGGTAAGTTTAGTAAATTTGGGAATGGAGTTTTAGTGGATCTTATTAAGAGATTGTATGAAAATAATTACTATACATATCAAATAGGAAATATAGAAGCAATTAAAGATAAAAATGAGATGGGATTAAGACAAGGATGTTCTGTGTCATATATTTTGTTTCTGTTATATTTGACAAAAATGGAAATAGCAATAAAAAGACTAGGAAGAGAAATAGAGATATATTTAATAGATGACAAGGAAGTATGTACATTATCAGGTTTTTTATTTGCTGATGATACCTTCTTGTGCACAGAAAGTAGATATGGGAATTATGCTGAAGACATGCACAAGGGTGTGTAATGTAGTTTGTGAAGAAAAATCAAAAGTAATGATGATTAATACTGGGGAAAGAGAAGACAAAGAATTTTTATTAGAGGATATAAAGTTAAATATGGTGAATAGGTATAATTATTTGGGAATCATTTTAAGTAATCAGTAAAATTTCTTGGAGGAATGGGTGAAAAAAAAAGATAAATGAAGTACAAAAGAAAGGGACTGATAAATAAATTAAGTCTTTTCATATAATACATATGATGAAGTGAGAATTGTATGGAAGGGAGTGGCAGTAGCAGATTTGACATATGGTAATATGCATTATATATTAGTAAAGGGGTGCTAGATTACTTGGAAAAAGTACAAAGAGAAGTAGGCAGACATACATTAGATGCAGATGTGTAATTGACAAAGGAAGCAATTCAAAGAGAAATTGGATGGTCAAGTTTTTATATGAGAGATGTAAAAAGTAAAATGTTCGAAAGATTGCAATTTATGGATAGTAAGAGAATAGCCAAAATAGTATTCAATTGGTTTATGAGTAAAGAATAGGCAACAAGATGGGTGTGAAAGGTATTATAGTATGCAAAAGATTTGGATAAAGATGTTATCTCAGTATACTTATACAAAAGATGGGATGATTATGTTAGGAGAAATGTTGACTGTTATAGTGCCAAGAAATGGGATAAAAGAATAAATGCATTAATAAAAAAATAAGGGGGTTGGAGAGATGGAAAACTAGTATGGAGAGTAAAAATAGTTTGAATATATATAGAAGTAAACAGAATATTGGGTGGAATTAATTTATGATAATAGCAAGGAAAGTATTTTACTGTTTAAGGCTTAAACAGGATCATTAGCATAAGGGAATATACACATAAATGGAGAAATGTGGATAATTTGGTCAGAAAATTATGTAAGGAAGGCAAAGAAAATATTAGGCATTTGTTAATTGAATGTAAATGCTTACAAGAAGAGAGAAAATAATGAAGTTGTGGGAGAATAAATATAAACAGTCATATGTCACATGACCTGATTTAACAAGCTTGTATTAGAAATGTTATATATAGAGCTCACAAATAAGCTTTTAACAAGCTTTGCAAAATATCCCAATGTAAGGTTGGGGATATTCTGCAAAGCTTGTTAAGAGCTTATTTGTGAGCTCTATATAAAACAAAGTAATTATACAGAAAATGGGTTCTTGGTCTTCATACTGGGTTTGGAAAAAGATAAGGGGGATTTAGATACAAATATCATAAGGTGCACAAAGATAATCTTGTGGTAATGGGATGGACCAGGATAGAGAAGAATTTGGGAAAAACTTAGAGTGAGGAATGAAAAAGGAAGGTAAAGTGCCTAATAGGTCTTCCTGGGCATAGTGGCTGAGAATTCCTGACTTTGAGATATGAGAAACCACAATGCATCACATTGCATAACATTGAAGTTAGGTTTCTCTCTCTCTCTCTCTATATATATATATATGGTTTGTCTAGGAGTATTTTTTCTGAGATATTGTCATGAAGCAGTAATAATGAAGAAACTGATGATTTCAATTTTATTGTTAATTGAAAGTCTTATGAATATGAAGGATTTAAAGTTTAGTAATATTTATTATAGAATTCAACAATCTCCTAAATAAAGAGATATAAAGTTACATCTCTGCAAAGTGTACCGCTCTATATAATTCAAAAATTGAATGAAATGTGTGTACTCAATATTAGCCATGTAGTGATTAAAACAGAATCAACTTTATATAATTATTCTTTTTTTTTTTATAAGCAAGACAAAAGAGCTTCAGCGCTATAAACAACAAATGCTCTATTAAATATTCACTGAACTTGCATTATTTTATGATCAATAAAATATTGTACTTATCTTTCATACAATGTTTTCTTATTTAACTATATGGCATATAGAGCTGAATTAAATAAAAAGTTCAAACATCAAATATGCTAATATTGAAATCAATTCGAAAATCGTATACTCCAGAGACTACTATTCTGCAAATCCTAAAAAGCATTATATGTGTAAATATATACATATGTCGAAGGCTTTTGGTATCAAACACATTTGTGTTTGTATATGTACATTTGTAACTTGAATACTTTAATACATTTGTCGGTTTTAATTCTAAAGAAAACTGTTAATCAAAACTGCAAAGGACATCAATAATAATAAACAAAAATAAAATACAATATAGCTTTATCTTAGACCGTGAGCTCAATTGATTCCCTAAAGTGACTCGAAATCAAGATTATTACATAAAAACAAGCAATTATAATGAGTTTCTATGACAAAAAAAAAACAACTCATTATGCTAAATTCAAGAAATATAACAAATGTAAAAATTTGAATAAAAACATATTTAAAAATAAAAAAAACATCCTGATAATTAGTCTGTATGCAAATAAAAAATATATAAAACATTTTAATTGCTTAGATTTCCTTTTAAAAATTATACTTTAATATTTGCCATTTTAAATTTCCTACACTGAACAAGGTTGATTTTCCATTGAATATAGTTTATTAAATTAAAAAGAAGTATGTAACGAAAAAAAGGTAAGTGATTTTTGTTCTGTAATTATCTAACTAATAAAAGTTTGAATTTTTTTGTTTGTAGTGCTGCTAATTTTTTTAAGACAATGGTCCACTATTTATCTATTATTTATATCAATATTAAATAATTGCATATAGTAGTCATTTATATATAGTAATTAGTTTTATGGAATACAAACTTGACATACTATTTGTAATTTGTATTACATAATATATATAAATATGCATTTTCCTAAAAATTGCAATTATATATTTTTTCTCTATCTTTGAATAGAAACATGCTCTTTTAATTTAAGTTAAAAACCACCATGTTTATACATAGAGAGAGGGAGAGAGTATTGATGTTAATGTCCATGATCATCTGATAAGATCTCTCTTTTGGTATAAAATATTCTTATATCTTTTCCTTTACTTTTTTGCATTCTTCCTATCTTCATATATATATTACTTTTTATAACTCTCCACATATACACTTCAATGTAAATTTATATATATATAATTCCTTTAATTTTCTAAGTTTCGACTATCCTGCAGTCTTCATCAGAGAATTTGCATAACCTTCCTCTTTTTAAATTATATTCCTTTAATTTTCTAACAGTTTCAACTGTCCTGCAGTCTTCATGAGTTATAAATTTAAAAAGAAAGGGGAATGTTATGCAGGTGCTCTGATGAAGACTGCAGGACAGTCGAAACTATTAGAAAATTAAAGGAATTATATATATATATAAAAAATTTGCATTGGAGTGTATATGTGGAGATTTATAAAAACTAATATATATTGGTATAAAATACTATGTATGATGAAATTACTGTTGTTGTTTTTTCTATGCATTGATATTTATTTTTTAAATGCTTGGATGTGGTTTGATTAGTCATTTTTTATCTATATTATTAAATGTTTAGTTTCTTAGGATGTTTAATGATATTGAAACATCGGAAGTGACAAGTTGAACTTTATTCCAGGAACAATCACATAAGTAGTACACTAAAACTGTATAGGGCTAATAGAAAATGATTTTTTGAATTAAAAGGTTTTTTTGACTCATTTTGGAATATTTAATCTCAATGCAGTAACAATAATATTTTTCCTTCTCTATTTTTTTAATGGAAAGCTATTTATCAGGCATTTACTCTACAATTTTGATGACTGATTTACACATGTTTTTAGCATGCTAGATATAGTCATATTAAATTTATTATTGCATAGGAACATCTTTATTGAATTGAGTTAGCAAAATGAATAAATGATAACTGGTTAATTAAAAATATTCTATGATACACTTAAATATGGTTTTCATAATGGAGTCAGACTTCTTATTTATATTCTAAAAATCATCCTAATGACTCATAAGATGGTGCAATATTTTATTTTTATCAAAAAATAGAGCTGAGAATAAAATACAGTAGAGAATTTCAATTAGATAAGATATTAAAGTCTTTCACTATAAAATATCATTGTATAAAAAGTTGAATAGTATTCCAAAATATCAAACAAGCAGAAATATAAAGACTATGGTTTACATGGGTGTATTGTAGTTTGTAGCTTGACTTATTTGGTCAACTTTTTTTTATTCTAGCTTGTTTTTCTTCTGAAGTAAGAGAGAAAATGCTAATAATTTAATTGCCAATATTATCCTATAAAATTTTATAATAACTACATAAAATATTTTTAACAGTTTTTTTCCAAATTGGGGAAAAATAATAATAATATTTTTAAATGATTTATTGCAGTTAGAAAAGGCTAATTTGAGTACAATTATTAGATATTCTAAAAATAGGTTTAATCCTACTTAATATCCAGTTTTAATTCTAAATCAGTGACTATTTGACAAGTGTGATTAATAGTTTCATTATATCTTATATTAAGTGTAAATTACAGGCAATGATTTTCAAATATTCAGACATTAACAATTTATAATTATTGGTGACCATCTTGTAATAACAAAAAAAATGTTCTAAAATTGAATTATAAATTCAGAATTTTTTTATATTTGCTGTGGTTGTACAAGACATTAAATCATCTAAAAATATTTCTTTTCGAAATGAACTGTTATTTTCATCTGCAAATTCAGCTATTTCTTGTTATAATATATCAATTATAAAATACATATTTATAAGCATATCATAAATAATGAAATTTGTTTTTTTTTTTCTATTTTTTTTTTTTTTTTTTTTGGTGTCGTAATAAACTTTTTTTTTATTTATCTCATATGCACCATTTTCTGTAAACTTGTCTGTTGATATAATTATATAAAAAAAATTTCACTATATATTTCCATTTGTGTAGGACTTTTAGTATATTAAACTTTTTAAAAATAATCATCAAATTTTAAAAATATATATTGCTTATAATTAGAATTAATATCTTTAAAAATTATGGAATGAAACTGATATTTTGTTTGAAGATCTTTCCTCAAAAGGTATTTAATTTAACAAAAGTTTGTGTTGTCATTAAATGAGGTAGGACTGCTTAGACTGGATTCTAAATGTTACAATCATTCTGAAAAACACTTAAATATAAAGCATGATATTTGTAGTTTGCCTTATGGAACTAAGTTTTAAATATGTGTGTAATGGCTATTGCATTCTCATATCCACTGTCTTAAAAATCTCATTAGGTTTTTCTAAACCTATAAACACTCATGTGTAATCCTGTAAAATATAATGTTAGATGTTTTTTATCCAATTAATAATCATTTTTATATTTCCATGCATACTATCTCATTTTTATGATATAATAAACATCAGTCTAGTATCCCTTTTTTAAAAATTGCTGTGTTGTCTATTGTTATTAGTCTGAAATGAGCACTTTTTATAATCTTTTTACAATAGAACTCATTTAATTATAATGTGTATTTTGTGAAATATGACTAATTAATAAACATTTATCTACTAAAAATCTACCATTCTGCCTTGTAATTAATAAACTCTATATACTTTTCTGGTATAAACAGCTTGTTCTGTTTTCATAATTTATTTCATGCAATTTAATATAAAATTCAATTATTATAAGTCTGTCTCATAATTAAACCACTAAACATCACTGATAAAAGCCACAAGCTAGAAACTAGTCTGGGGATATTGGATGAGTAGGCACTAGATAGGGATTTTATGCACAAGCCTTCTGGCATCCATTGATTACTCTGGCTTACACTGAGTGGAACTACTGTATGGAGAATTTTGCCTGTCTCATAATTGTTATTCACATGGAATAACATATATCATTGAAGTTAGGACAGTAGAATTTCTGTATCTACTATTTTTAAAAGTACTAAATATATATATATAGAAATTAATAAAAAAAAAATTGTAATTTTCTAATTCACATTAAAACCAATGGTAATGTGAACATAAAATATTATAAAAAACAAGTATGTGTTGTAAATTTCCAAATTAAAATTATTTAGCCTATATGTATTTTACATTTAATCATCAATAATTTTCATCACACAAAGAATGAAAAATGGCTAGTAAGGTTATTGATATCTCAATATATTTATATGTTATTTTCAAATAATTATAATATCGATATGCATATATTATACACACGTCTACACCACATATGTTTAAATATATGCTAAAAATATACATTGCACAATATATTGTTTGTATTAGTTAATTTTATTGATGTCTTAATGTAAATTACTGTAATATTCTATTGATTTGTTTAAGATGAAGATTATGCAGATGTAATTTACATAGAATAATTAATTAGCTTCCAGCATTTGTGTCTTAGTGTGTATATATGTATTAGCAAATCAAAAATGTAATGTTAATATATATTTAGATAATATTTATAATACATAGCATTGCCACTGGCTTTTGATATCCATGGCACAGATATAGGATTCTATTATATAGAATGCAGCCATCATGAGCATGTAAAGTGACTAATCACCTACTTTCACTAAACAACAGTGGGAACTATGTGTTCATGCAGCTTCATATTTTTCTTTTAGTTACATGTCCGGTACTTTTGATTTCCATTTTTTGTGCCATTTTTATTTGTCTTTGTATCTTTATTTTATATACAAAATGTGTTCCAATGAAAATGTGAGTTGTTCTCTCTATGCTGCTTACAGTACCATCTCTGATTAAACTCATGTGTTATGCAGTGATAGTTTAGCTTTTCACTAGAAACATTTTAAAGTGCTTAGCATGTCTGTGTCATGAATTGCCAAATGAAATATGACATTATATTTGTTACTTTTATGAATTGCTGCCCCTATCATCAAAAAACCTTGCAAATCATTTTTAAATGTTCTTGGGATTCCTGGCTTTATTGTCCTTCATAGTGTGAATTATCTAAACATTTCAGCAGCATTTTTCCCAATTTAAAACAAATTTAATGTGTTGTTTTATTATTGGTTAAGGTAACACTTTTATGTCCTAAATCATGATCCAGGCATGTTAGTGCTTTAAAATTTTGGGGGTACATAAATGAGTGAGGTTATTACATAGCACATAGCATTGACTCAGAACTACTACTACTGCAGGCAATATGGAGAGAAAACTAGTTATATTTATTTTGGACATTGTATATATATACTGGAGTCAGAATTGCCATATTCGTTCACAGTGGTAATATTTATGATGATTCTTTGGAATATTGCTAAATGTATAGACTAAAATATTCTACTATCTTCAACGTAGACTTTTATATAATTTATTTTTAGGTGCATGTGTGTGTTTATGAAATTATGTTTCAATCTTTAAGAATAATTTTTGGTTATCAAAATAAAATACTTAAAATGAATATAAAAAAGTTTGGCTCTTTGCAATTTAATCAGATTAATTTAATTTAAATTGCTTTTTAAGCTTTTTAGCTGTCTTTGGTCGATGATATACAACGCCTAAATTTCATTTTTTTTGTGTGTGTGTATATTTATAATTTTGGGCTTCTTGTCAAAAATCTGAAATACAATTTAAAAATCTTAATATTATTTGTTTAATTTTGTTTTGTTTAACTATTCATGATTTTATCAGATTAATTTTATTTTACATAATTATGTGCATTATATGTATATACATATGTGCTGCACTCTGCTTGGTAGCTGCAAAATGATGATTGGGGAATAAAGTGATACAATTAAGTATTAATTATAATCATCAATGATAGATGTTTCCTTTAACAAAGTTTATTCTACAATTTGACTTTCAGAACTAAATTCTAAAATTTAATAAGACCTTTATATTTTATAATGCGTGTTATACATACATGTAATAAATTAAATGCAGAGAAAACAAAGAAAATATGAAATGAAACCTCAGTACATTTTTGGTGCTGAGTGCACTTGACAGTGATAACTATTATATTTGAAATAAAAAGTTCTCTCACTCTATTCTAGAGACGTCTATTGTAAAATTAAGTAATCAATAAACATAAGATGGTAGCATGCTATTAAATTCACATCTGCAGATCAGTTTCTGGATTTTGGCTTCAGCAATAAAACTTATGAAATCACTTTCTTTTGCTTTAGACTATCCAAGCTAGAATTTAGTCTATAGATAATACAATATTACTATCTTGTATTCATTGAATATTCCAAATTACAATAGATGACTGAAAAACAATGAAATAACAGCTTTTGTAACCATACATTAAATTTAAATGAGAAAATTGTATGATATTTTATTTAATAACTATTACTGTGTACTTATAATAAATAATACATGTAAATTTTAATATTTATCAGTTCAAATAAGGATTTTTCAAATTGTAAATTGGGTTAGTAATATATAGCTAATATAATCATGACTTCTCAAGTAATCATCCAAAACCTTTATGGGTTTTGTGGAATTGTTATGAAATGTATATATAACAATATGAAAATATTTTTTTAAAATTAAATATAATGAAGTATCTTATTTTTGCATTAATCAAGTAGTATTCATGTTGGGGAAATATTATTCAAAACAAAACAAATGATACATTTCTCATAAAGCAAAATTAATAGCATTTTGACTAGTTTAACCTGACAGACATTTGTCATTTGAAAATATTAGTTCTGAACTGAATAAAAAGCAATAAATGTTTTAATTCAATTGTCACTAACATACTTCAGTGGCTTCTCTAAAATTGTTGCTATTAAAATAAAATTTTGATAATAATTAGGTCCAGAAAATGATTTATGGCTAATAATTCCAATATAATATTAACATCAACAACAATTATAAGATCTGTAATCTTTGAGTACAAGTCAATTATATATATACTTGTAGTTTAGATATAATTATAGAGGATTATGGAAACAAGTTTTCATATTAATTATTAAATGTAATTTGTTACTTAAAAACCTCTTCTCATTTAAATTACTGTTTGCTTGTTTTTTGTCTAATACTTGTAAAATTTTATGTAACTATAAAAATCTGGATTATATATGAAACTATTAAAATTATTACTTCCCAAATTATGTATTTATTATATTCCTAATTAGTCAAAATAGTTTAGGATTCATGTAAAATTTCAATATAAAAATAAGATTGTTAATAGAAATAGCTTCCATTCCACTGAGATAGAAAGTACATTACATTTATTTTATTTTCAAATCACTCTCAAATTAAGGCTTAAAACATATCAGTGTGGGATCTGATTCCATTGTTTTATTAACTGATATGTCATATAATTTATTTATTTACATCTTATATGTGGATTTGATCAACATATGCCTCAGGGTGGCCTTTAAGCATTCCATTGTCAGATTTTCAATTGAATGGATGGTTGAAGAGTTGGAGTGTGGAGTGGATTGAAGTCTGTTCATTAAAGTATGAAGATTGGCTATATTAATATATATCTGAACACTTATTGCATATATGTGTAGAGATGATAATCTGGACCAACTGATGATTGCTGATTTAGCATTAAATACTTTTATTGGTGATTATTTATCTTTTCGACATATATGTGTTCAAGTATATCAGTGTTATGAGATAGAATGGAGAGTGGTGGATCATGTGAAAGTCTGTTCTCATATACCTTATATATTTTTAGATAAAGTAATAATAATAAATGGATTAATTTTATTTTTTAGAAGTTCACAAAAGTTCATGAATTAGATATGTTCAACCACTATCCATGGATGGCGAGCTCAAAAATCTGCCACTTTACCATTGTACCAAATCAAAGAGGGCACTAGCAGAAGTGATGTTATTGATCATTGATTATTTAACTTTGCAATAGATGGCTTTAAGGTAGAATTAATAAAATGAGTTACTGCTTTATTAAGACATTAAAAATAAAGAGGAAAATCAAAGAATACTTTATTAAATGATATGGTTGTAAGTAAATATAGATTCATTATCTTTGTCTAGAAGGCTTGTTTCAATATTAGTAATAAACAAAACATGTTGACATTAATATCACCTATTTTTTAAATTTAATTTTGAGACATCATAAGTTTTTTTTTTTACTTTATTTTTTAGTCTTAAAAAGAACATGCTTTTTTATATGCTTTTATTTAATTTATTATTTCTTTAGATTATGTGGATATAATCTTGTAACTCAATTTTCATCCATTTCCCAATTTCTGGTTTCCAATGATAACATATTTACTTAGAGTTTAAAAACAATTTTATAACAAAAAATAATGAAAAAATGTAAGTTTTTATATGTAATATTGATGATAAGGTTGTTTAGTGCCATTCTTTATTATTCAAAATGAATGATTCCTTAAAAATTTATCAACTGACTTCTATTTAGTTTTTATTATACACTTTTATTTAACTTATTTTGCTTTTTAATTTTTATAGCTAAATAAAATCTAATTTAAATGAATTCACTTTATTTTAATTATTTAGTATTACATACATTGAAAAAATTAAAAGGCTGAAGTGGAGTTGGGCTGGACATATTGCTAGAAGAGATGATAATAGATATACAATTAAAATCTTAAACTGTATTCCAAGAGATTGTAAAATAGACCTCATGTGAGATGGATGGATGAAATAAGAAAGTGTGCAGGGGTGATGTGGAGAAGAGAAGCTAAAGATCAGAGAAGATGGATTGAACTTGGAGAGACCTTCATCCTACAGTGGATTGATAATGGTTGATGATGATGGTGATGATGATATAAAAATAAAAAATAAAAAATAATATATATATAATTAAAGAATATTTTAATTCATAAATATATTAAAAATATAATTTCTTCAATTTTTCTATTATTATTGATATTATATGAATAAAAATAAAAGCATAGATCACTTACTTCTAGAAATACTCAAAATTTATTGACTGAACATTACTATCCTTAGCTTGCATGATATTAAGAATAATGTAAAAGTTTTAAAAAAAGTTTTTTTTTTTTAGTTGTTAGTGTTTTTATGTAAATAAAAATTTCTTTTAAAAAAAAAGAAATGTTTTTGACTAATAAAATATTTTACAAATCTGACTAGACTGCTATTAATCTGAACACCACTAATTCAAAAAGTTCTATTAAATAGACAAAATTATAAAATATTGTTTTATAATAAATAGATTAATGCAACTTTAATTGAATTTATCACAAAAAAATTTGATAAGTCTATCTACAGTATATGTGCACTTTAGGAATAGCTTTCCTCATCAGTTGTTCTGTAATACCATCAACAATTCATGTGAACACAATAACCACATGATTTATATTAAGATTATAATGGTGACTGACATGATGCATAGCATCAGTATTTTAATTGTGAATATCTTAATTAAGATTTTAGTAATATGAATATTTGATTCTTTCTTGATTAGCATAAAACCATGTTAGAAGAAACTAATTTATAATAAGTGATCACAGTGTTAAATATCCACTATGATTTACTAATTTTTTCTTGCAGTAATAAACAAAAGTACTAAGCATGATGATTGGATCTGACTTCTGTTCAATTTTATTTAAAATATTATTTCTTGTTTTTAAAGCTATATAAATATTTTGTGCTAGCATCCATATAAGCATGTGTTTTAAACAGTCAGATTATTATTATTAAAATAAATTTATAGCATTGAAAAACAGTATTTCAATATGCATGAAATATAGATAATTAAATTAATATTTATTTAAATTTTTAGCAGAGTTTGGTTTTATAATGAGGAAAAGAAAGATTTATTGTCGAAATATCAAAAGTTCACAAATTCAAAATAGCTCTAGAACTAAGTATTTTGGATTAATCTCTATAAAAAATTTTATATTAATAATAGAATATTCCAATATTTTTTAAGATTTTCTGCTACTAAATAAAATTCAAAATACAGATTGCTTATAATGATGATTCTAGCATTTTCTTACGAATCTTGAAAAACCATTATTTTCTTAATTAGTTATGCTCTGAATGGCTTTTCAAATATAAAAAAATATATATGGAAAATAAGTGCATTTCAAAATATTAAAAACCAGTAAATTAAGAACTTCTTTTTGGAGAAGTTAAAATGATAAATTCATTATAATGTAATTAAAAAGAATCTGGCACCTTGCTATGAAAGAATGATAACTTAGATTGTCAGAGCACTCCTGTTGGGTAAAACATTTAGAAGTATAGCAACGAGCATCACTTAAAAAAATTGTTAGATATATTATATATACATTTAGAGTTCTTACCTATAGATATGAAGATTATTCAATGCTTAAGAATCTAGCAGTGAATGGAAAGGCATTTATAGACGAGAAACCGTGAGATAATGGTCTTTAATTTGTATGCATTAAAATCTGCCCAGCGCGCTAAAAACTCTTGAGACTCTATGATAGTAGGGAATAGAGTTCAGAATTAAACTAAAAAATAAATGTAAATACAATATGTAAATAATTAATTTGCTTTAAAATAGAAAGTACGAAAATCTTTCATTTATTTGCTGATACCATGTTTTTAGAAGATTGGAATAAACGTGCACGATCTCCGAAATCCGCAAAAACGACTTTTTAACATGGGCATCTCTTTATTTGAATTATTAATAACAAAGTCTTTTTCTTCTGAGTATAAAATATGTTTACACTATATTTATATTCTAAAAATTCTTCACTTTATTATTAAACGCTATGTGTTTTATTCAATCCATTACTTTAAAAAAAAAAAAAAATTAATATTAAACATTTTTTCTCAGTATATGCTCTTTATTATAATATTGTAAAATAAATATTTCTCAACACTGTATGTACCCTGCTATTATTTTTATATTTGATTTCTTTCTAAGAAATAATTCCAGGAGATGAATTAACGCACTGTCTTGTCAATCAATTGAGTTTAGCATAGCAACCGATTTAATAATGATTCTTATAACTATCAGAAAAAAAACATCAATAAAGCAAGTTTGTTTCAGAATAATCATTAGATCATAATAAATTCTCATTCACGTTATTTCAATTAATTTATAAATTCATCATCATCATTATCAACCATTATCAATCCACTGCAGGATGAAGGTCTCTCCAAGTTTAATCCATCTTCTCCGATCTTTAGCTTCTCTTCTCCACATCACCCCTACACATTTTCTTATTTCATCCATCCATTTTACATGTGGTCTCCTTCTAGGTCTTTTACAATCTCTTGGAATCCAGTTTAAAATTTCAATTGTCCATCTATTATCATCTCTTCTAGCAATATGTCCAGCCCAACTCCACTTCAATCTTTTAATTTTTTCAATGAGGTCAGTAACACCTGTTTGTTCTCTTACCCATACATTGCGTTTTCGATCTCTTCTTGTTACTCCCAACATACATCTCTCCATACTTCTTTGAGTGGTCTGAAGTCTCTGTATTGATCTTCTATTAAGTGTCCAAGTCTCAGATCCATAAGTAAGAACTGGTAAAACACATTTGTTAAAAACCTTTCTTTTCAAACACATAGGCATATTTCCTTTTAATATCAAGTTATTTCTACCAAAAGCACTCCAACCAAGTTTAATTCTATGATTAATTTCCTCTATTATGTTTCCATCTGTATTAATAATCTGACCAAGGTATTTGTAACTCTTAACTTCTTCTAATTCATCATAATCAATCTTTATTTTCATATTTTGAGCAAATCGATTAAACATTACTTTAGTCTTTTTAACATTTATCTTTAGTCCTACTTTCCTACTTTCATCTGATAACTCCTGCAACATTTCCTGGAGCTCGGAAGCATTATTTGCAAAAACAACTACATCATCTGCGAAATCTAAATGACTTAAATAATCTCCATTTACTTTCACTCCTTTAGTTTCCCATTTTAATCCACAAAATACTTCTTGCAGCACTGCTGTAAAAAGTTTTGGAGATATGGAGTCACCTTGTCTTACACCTTTCTCAATGTTGACTTTCCCAGTATCATTATGTAATCTAATTGTTGCTGTTGCATTTTTATAAATATTCTTTAAAATATGACAATATCCTGGATCTATACCTTGATGATCCAATGCTTTAATCACTGAAGAAATGTTTATAGAATCAAATGCCTTTTCATAATCTACAAATCCAAAACACAATGACAACTCATATTCATTTGTCCTTTCTATAACTTCTCTCAATACTTGAATATGATCTACTGTACTAAAACCACTTTTAAATCCAGCTTGTTCTCTTGGTTGGTGAAAATCCAAGGTTCTCTGTAGACGAGTTGTAATTATCTTGGTAAAAATTTTATATAAAACTGATAAAAGGCTGATAGGTCTGTAATTTCTAATATCTTCTTTATCACCTTTTTAAAATATTAATATTATTACTGCATTCTTCCAATCATCCGGTACATCTTTATCATTTAGACATTTGGTATATAACTTTGCTAATATTTTTTCTGTTTTTTCACCTGCTTCTTTTAATATATCAATTATAATTCCATCATTACCTGGAGCCTTTCCTTTTTTCATACATTTAATTGCATTTCTCACTTCTTCATTTAAAATTCTGGGCAATTCGGAAAATGTAATAGATATAGGAGGTACTTGTTTTTTATTACTATATAATTCTCGATAAAAATCTTCTACCAATTTCATAATGTCATCCCTCTTTTTAGTAATAATTCCATCTTTTTTCCTTATTGCAGATATAAATTTCCTACCAATACCAAAATGTTGTTTTACATTCTTAAGACTTTTATTTTCTTCTACAGCTTTTCTTGCTAATTCACAGTTATACTTTCTTATATCATTTTCAACTCTTTTCCGCACCATTTTACAAAATTCGAGATATTCAATTCTTTTTAATGCATCATTCTTGCATATCTTCATATTCCTTCTTTTCTTCATAAGTTCTCTAGTCTCAGTAGAAATTTTATTAGTCAATTGCTGCTTTTTTCTACCAGCTATCTTTGTTGCAGTTTTTAAAAGTGTATCAGTTATTTTCATATTAATTTCATTCAAATCTGAATCATGTTCAAAATCTACTAATACTTGAAACCGATTTGTAAGTTCTAATTTAAATTCATTAGAATGTTTCTGAAGATTAGGAATATCAACTGTAAATATAGTTTTTCTTAATAATTTTTGTCTCTCTAGTTTTACATTAACATGTATCTTACCCCTTACTAATCGATGATCACTTCGTGTGTTAAATTTATTAAGAACATTACAATCTTGAAATATGTATTTCCTGTTAGTCAAAATATAATCCAATTCTGCTGTACCTTCATTTGGATGCTTCCATGTCCATTTCCTTCTAACATTTTTCTCAAAAAAAGAATTCATAATATAAAGTTTTTCCTTCTCTGCAAACTCCACAAGTCTATGTCCTCTCTCATTTCTATTACCATAACCAAAATTACCTACAACACTTTCATCTTTCATTTGTTTACCAATTCTAGCATTAAAATCTCCCATAACAATTTTAAAATGTTGTTTACTCTGATCAAAAGCCTTTTGTACATCCATATAAAAATCTTCTACTACTTCATCACTGTGAGAACTTGTTGGGGCATAAACCTGAATTATCTGCATTTGATATCTGCTATTAAGTTGTATAACTAATCTTGCCACTCTGTCTGATACACCATCAATCTCCACAATATTGTTCTTCCACTTTTTATTTATAATGAATCCTACTCCACTTGTATTTCCAATATTTGTGCCTTTATAATAGAGCATATGTCCACTTTTTAAATCAATTGTCTCTTCACCTTTTCTTCTAACTTCACAAAGTCCAATAATATCCCATTTAATATAAGAGAGTTCTTCTTCTAATTCTTGCAATCTTCCTTCACTTGAAAGTGATCTGCAGTTGTAAGTACCTAAATAAAAAGTCGTCATCAAATGGCAGCCTGGGTCCGCCTCCAGGATATTCTTAGCACCCTCCGCCTTCGGCCACCAACCGCTGCCTTGGTTGGTGACTTTACAGCCTCCTGGGATTAAGGGCCATGCTTTATTTTTGTCTCTCATAATTGTATAATTGGGAAAAATCTTTATCATTTACACAAACATTCATTCTGCCTTATCAGGCACTGAGAAGAAAGACCATGGTGTTTCTTGATCTTAAACTCAGAGGTAAAAAGCCAATAAACTCACCACGCTGGCTAATGCGTGTTGGTGAGCAGCCCATCCATGTTCATATACTATATGAATAAACATATAGTAATAACAGCTGCAACGACAAAAACGTATGGAGTGGACATTAGGAATTTGCCCTGCTCGGTTCCTTTAAGGCCTCCAAGAGGAATCAAAGGGTCTCCTTTCAGTTAATAGCAAACTCCTTTCTGCAGCCAATTTATAAATTACATCAAAAAAAAATACTGCATATTTTTTTTTATAATGTTTTTTTAATGGATATACTATGATATATTAGTGACTAATCACATGCAAAAGAAACCATAATCTCGTATTACTGTAATTATTAAATTTGATTGAATTATCACCTATTTAGGTTTAAATTCAATTAGATTTTGAAAATTTTTTCAGGTATAGTCAACTTTAAACACACTAGCTGCTTTGTAAATTGAGTCTATAGTAAAAGAGTAAAGTTTCCTGATGATTTTGGTCCTTTATTCTCGACAGTGATTATAAAAATGCAATTGTATTTTACTCGCATGAAATGATATAAATAATTTTAATTGATATTTATATTTTTATATATTGTTAATTATTAAAGATATCAAAAATGTTTAATATTTATATAAAGATTTAAAAATTGTTATTTTGTCTACTATTAAATATATATACTACATTCTATGATTAACTAAAGTAACTACTTTTCTTATGTAACTCTAAATACAGTTTTTGAGCGCTAGAATGCTGTGTTAAGAAAAATTTATAATAAATACGTTTTGAATCAAGCTTAGAGCTTTCGAGTTCGGGGCCTACTAAGATTGATTCAAAACGTATTTATCATAAACTTTTCTTAACACAGCGTCCAAGCGCTCGAATGTAGAATTTATATTATATGATGTATTTAAATATTATTTACATTTTTAATATGAATATTTGAATGTATTGTATTTGTTCAATTTTTACATTACTATTCAGGGATACTGAAGATGTTCTGGTTTGTAAATATATATATATATTGTGCTAAGCAATTGGTTTGATAGTAAAATGGCCTGAAGGCCAACTATGCATACCAAATAAACTGTGCTTGACCAAACTCCTACTGACTTGTAGGATAGGAGGTTATTTTATCAAAAGCTAAGGTTATTCCCAATACAGTTTTTTCAGTTTCTCTCTTTTCCTTTTTCTGTCATTTAAATTGCTATAGGGTCTGATCATTGTGACCCTCTCATATCACTATACATTTTTTATACTAAATGTGCTCATTGGATGGTGTGTTTGTGAAACAACATTTCCATTCTTTAAATATATATATATATATACCAAATGTCTAACTCCTATTATCTTCTTCTTTTTTTAACTTGAGCCCTTGGGAATTAAAAGAGCAGCGAGAGGGACAGACTTAATAGATTAAAAGTTCTTAGATATGATCTTTACAAAGAGATAATACACTCACTAATCAGTAAGTTTGGAACTGGATTTGAATGAGATAGGAGTTTCAGATGTAAGAGATTGTGTATTTAAATAGCCCTATTTAGGAAAATTCCTGACTAAGATAGAAATGAAAGAGCCTAGAAAATGTGACATAAAATGGTTTATCTCAGTGTGGTGACATTGTTATACCAGAGAGATTAATCAATTTAGTAGTAGAAATAATAAGAATATTACTTATAATATTAATAAAAACAGACAAAACTCTCCATACAGTAGTGCCACTAAGTGCAAGACAGAGTAATCAATGGATGACAGAAGGCTTGTGCATAAAATTCTTGTCTAGGGCCTACTCATCCAATATCCCCAGACTAGTTTCTAGATTGTGGTTTTTGTCAGTGAGGAGCCTAGAAACTAGGCTGGGGATACTGGATGAGTGCGTGCTAGATAGGGATTTTATGCTTCTGGCATCCACTGATTACTCTGGCTTGCACTGAGTGGCACTACTGTATGGAAAGTTTTGCCTGTTTAATAATAGTTATGAGCAAGCATAAGAAATGGTGATCATGTGATGTTTAGTGGTTTAATATCACTAATAGTAAGAAAATCAAGAGGCAATGATAGTACTAAAGTTAAGTATCATAAATATAATTTTATTCTAAATATAGGTACATGGAATGTGCAAACATCATTTGATACAAACCCTTCAAGACCAAGACATAGGATGATATTGGTGGCAAATGAGATATCAAGACTTATGATTAATATAGCTGCTTTTAGTGAAACTCATATCTTAGAGGAGAAGATGGATACATATAATTTTTTTGTAAAGATACTTTCAGTCAGTGAAAGGAGAATGTGTGGTTTTTGGGTTTAATGTCGAATTCAATTTACTATGTACTATTGTTAAAATTTCTTACTATATCACTGAATAGCATACCAAAACTCACTTTGCAAATGGAACTTGTGCTCATTTTGTTAGTGCCTATGCTCTGATCTTAAATTTTAGGAAGGAAAGCTTTTATTTCTTCTTGGAAAGCATTATTACAACAATACCATTAAAAATTTTATTCTCTGACATTTAATTCACATTTGGCCAAACGTTATTAAAAATAATGGTATTGGTGCTATAAATTATAATGGTCTATTGTTATTATTAAATTTATGCACAACATATGATAATCACAACATTTTTTCAAAAAAGGATTTCATAGATTGTTGTTAGGAACTGATAATACAAAGAAGTTTACATTATGTGAATAATTATAAGCATAAATTATTGAAAAGATAATAGATTAGTACTCTCCAAGATTAAAATGATAGTTGCATTCAAAATTAGATATTATTCCAGTCATATTCATAAAAAAAATAAGATGTTTATTCTTTAGAAAAATCTGCTATACATACTACATTTTAACAGTTTTAAGCACAAAGTGTCAATTTGGATCTTCATGATTTTCATATTACTGAAGTATGTAATTTTCTTAAGGACTATATTATAGATATAAATAAATATGTTCTTAGTTCACTAGAAAAAGAATTGTGATTACTATCCTGATAATAATCTTATTATTAATTATGTAATTAAAATGGAACATGCAGCATTTAGTGTGTTTCTGCAACATGTTGTGAAAGAAATAAAAAAAGTTTATCAATAAACATGTCATCTGCTTGCACTTAATAAATTTAATGTATTGATATTTGTTACTATCATTTCATTATATTTGAAAATTGCTTTGTAGTAAATCGAAAGATTTCACGTTTATTTATATATAATATTTAGTGAATTAAATGTAAAGGTGTTTTAAGATTCACACTCTTAGTTCAGAATGCTTGAGTCTAGCTTATTTATATATAAATTTAAGTGGAGAAGAAGGTTTTCATCTTTTTCTCGCATTTCTGGCTTGTGATTTTGAATTGAGGGTTCCCCATGCGGTCATTATTACATCTGATTGGCTATCACATAAGCATTTTTTAAGGTGCATCTGCTGAAGGTTTCAGCCTTTCATGTTATTATTAAACATGTTAATGTAAATAATCAGATGTTAAATCTTGTAACTAGCTTTTGATAAATATGCTGTTTATAAATCATCCATTGACTACAGCAATAGGTGTAAATAACAACAAATGGGGTATAATTAAATGAGATATAAACAATTAAGGAAGTCTACTTTAGGCTGTTTAATTCAAGAAGCAGTGTTGGCATGAACCATGGAGAGAAGAACAATCACTGGTTAAAACAGTTTTCCATCATAGTATGGATTGGCATGCCTTGATGATGGTAAAAGTATTTTTCAACACTAAGATCCAGCATAATAATTATTACATGGTCAGTTGAAGACAATCTAGTAAATATGGCTAGAAACTATCAAAGACACCAGTAAAATTATCTTGAGATCCAATCAAATCCAGACACTAACATTCATGTCTGCTAAAACCTACTATTGTCTGCTTTAATAATGCTATGAGAAAAAAATGAGTCTGTGCTTTAAGACTTACCCAAGACATACTATATACTCTATCTAAAATTATCAGTGCCCAAAAAGAATAATTATCATCCTGTATGAACAAATTAGGATTTATTCATAAATATAGTAAAATAATGATATTTGCATAAAATTTTCAAACCTTTCAAACTTGGCACATAATAAGATCTTATCAATATAATTATTCTACATTCTTAAGTTTAAAATACCTTTAATAACTATTATTTTTATTATGTTTACTATTTTTAAATTATAATTAATAATAGTTGCATATATATATAAGCAGCAAATGTTAATACATTGTTAACTCATTTTTATTATTAATCAATTTAGTTTGTGTCTGCTTATTGAACTCACTCCAAACATTGTGCTATTAACACATGAAGGCATGCAGAAATTTTTTATTTTTTTGTTTTTATTATTACATAGTGTATAGTATAATATATATGTAATGGATTAAAAGTAAATTGTTTAATGTTTACTTATTTATAAGAAATGAGATATAGTTATTTAAAATCAAGAACAATGTTTATATAAATTATTATATATATGTATATAATTGGTTAATTGTACTTAATGTAGATTTTATTTATATATATATGCAAACATATATAATGAGTTATTTATTTATATAGCGCTATTTTAATTTGTAACAATCATTAGGGAATGAATCACTTCTCTACACATGTGTTGTATAGATTTAAACATTTCAGGAATACTGTTGTTTCTAAACACAAGATAAAGTCTTTTGAAAAGGTAGAATGAATCCCCCCAACCTTTTTAACCTAAACATATATGTATAGGCAAATATTAAGCATTTATAAATGAGAGTGTGAAAATGTTAATTAATCACTTTTAATTTCATTTACTAGGTCTTAATCATTGACATTTACAAAATTTTTACAATTTACAACACATGTGTACAGAAGTGATTCCCTAGTGATTGTTATAAATTAAAAACATAGCACTATATAAATAAATAACTTATTATATATATTTAATATTATATCTAATACTGATGGGAAGTAAATTGTAAAAATTTTCAAACATCAATCATTGAGACATAGTAAATAGAATAAAAAATGATTAATATCTTCATATTCTTATTTCTAAATACTTAAAATTTGTTCATATATTTACATTTAGATTTAAAATGTGAGGTGGATTCATCCCATCTTTTCAAAAAAACTTTATCTTGTGTTTAGAAAAGAGAGTATTTTGGAAATGTTTAAATCTATACAGCATATAGTACGGATAAATGAGTGATTTCCTAATGATTTTTACAAATTAAAAGCATAGTGGTATAAAAATAAGTAACTCATTATATATGTTTAATATTACATCTAATACTGACAGGCAGTAATTTGTAAAAATTTTGCAAACGTCATTCATTAAGACATAATAAATAGAAGTTAATAGGATAGAATAGATTCATCCTATAACTTTATCTTGTGTTAGAAAAAAGAGTATTCCTGAAGTATTTAAATCAACACAGAGCATGTGTAAAGGAGTGATTCTCTAATGAATTGTTATATATATAAAGAAACAGTTTATGTCTGTAAATAGTTTATATGATTATATAAAATAGTTATGTAATATGCATATTAGAGGAAATGTCGGTGGAGATATTAGTTATGTGTTTAAGGCTGAAAGGGGATCTTTAGCAACAAAGGAATATACACATTAATAGAAAAATGTGGATGATTATGTCTGCAAGTTGTATAAAGAAGGCATACAAAATATTAGGCATCTGTTAATTGAATGTAAATGCCTGAAAGCAGAAAGAGTACAAATAATAAAGTTGTGGAAGAATAAAGATAAACAAAGTGATTATACAGAAAGTGGGATCTTGGTTTTTATGCTGGGTTTGGGAAAAGATAAGGAGGATATAGATATAAAGGCCATGAAGTTGACAAAGATTATGTTGTGGAAATGGGATGGAACAGGATAGAGAAGAATATGGGAAAACTTAGAGTGGGGAATGAAAAGGTAAGTCGAAATGGCTAGCAGGTTTCTCTGGGCATAATTTTTGAGAGATTCCTGATTCTGTATAAGGAGAAGTCACAGTACATCATATCATATGTGACTTATTGAAAAATTATATTTTGAAAATGTCAAAATATTGGATGAAAACCGTTCAATAAAAATATTTATTAATTAATTTTTATTTAGTTGTTTGATTTCAATTGAGTTGAAATAATTTTTAGTACTTTGGAAACAGTATTATGAACAAATTTATGTATTAATATGTTTGACCATTAATTAGGGATAATGGTTATTTATAAATGATGAATGATTAGACATTAATAAGTTTTCTAAAAGCAAACTTTATATTTAGAAAGTTTGGTACTTTAAATTTTTTTTATTTATTTATTGAAACTAAAAGAGCACTTAAAAATAATTTTGAGAATAATGATACTTAGATTACCATTCAATGTTAGATAATAAGTCATCATCATCACTGATATTTAGCTAATAGTTAATCATCTTATTTGAATGTATATTAATCATTGTTTAAATATTTATTTTTGTTTAACTTTCTTAAAAATTATCATTATAACATATATAATATTTTCAAAATTATATGATGAAAAATAATAAAAAATTACAATAAAAACATTATGCATAAACTTTACATGGCACTGATACTATGAAGAAAAAACATAATAAAATTGACAACTCACATTAATTACAAAGTTGTTTTTCTTTTTATTAAAGGAGTGTCTTATTACATTGGTAGAAGAATAACTTATTTCAATATTACCTTTTATAGTAGCAAAAAAAATGGAGATTTTTTTTTACAAACCTAATGAGTGAATATATTTCTAATACAATGGTTTTTATGAAATTCCATGTTCATTGTGCCCATGAAGCTATGTGGGTCAGTCAAAATAGTCATATTAGTGTTGGAATTAGAAAGTATAAAAATGGCATCATTCAGAAGTTGATTACAACAGTTTTTATATTGCATTTTTTAGACATTTATCTTGTATGTGATTTTGGTAATACTAAAATACTTGGTAATTTGGACAAATATGATTTAAGAATTGTAAGAGAATCCATTAAATTTTGAGACTATCGGTGGTTGAAACAAATCTGTTGAAGCTCAGCCTTGGGGAGACCATTTATTTTATCTCTTTCTTCTAAAGTCACCTGGGAATCAATTAATTGTAAAGCAGAAGAAAGTGAAAAAAAATTATTTATCTATTTTGAGTGGTCAACTGTCAAATATATATAACAATGATTGTCCTTTACTTCATGCTCAATTTTATTATTATTTATGTTATAACAGCTGTCAATTAAGACTTTGATCTTGATAAGAATGAAGGTTATTTCATTGAAGTGTTAGAATTAAAACAAAATAATGTTCATTATAACCCAAATAAGATTTTATATATGTGCACAATTATATTAAAGTACTAAGGAAATATTAAAATGTATTGCTAAAAATTAATATTTATGGGGCAACTTTAATAATGCACATCACCATCATCATTGTCAACCATTATCAATCCACTGCAGGATGAAGGTCTCTCCAAGTTCAATCCATTTTCTCTAATATCTAGCCTTTCTTCTCCATATCACCCTGAACCCTTTCTTATTTCATTCATCCATCTCACATGTTGTCTCTTTCTGGGTCTTTAAGATTTCATTTGTCCATCTATTATCATCTCTTTTAGAAATATGTGCAGACCAACTTCAGTATTTTAAATCTTTCACTGATGTCAGGAATATCTGTTTAATCTTTACTAATATATTGGACTCTATTATAAAGGCACAAATATTGCAAATACAAGTGGAGTAGGATTCATTATAAATAAAAGTGGAAGAACAATATTATGGTGATTGACGGTGCATTAGACAGAGTGGCAAGATTAGTTATACAACTTAATAGCAGATACCAAATGCAGATAGTTCAGTTTATGCCCCAAGAAGTTCACATAGTGATGAAGTAGTAGAAGATTTTTATATGGATGTACAAAAGGCTTTTGATCAGAGTAAACAACATTTTAAAATTGTTATGGGAGACTTTAATGCTAGAATTGGTAAACAAATGAAAGATGAAAGTGTTGTAGGTAATTTTGGTTATGGGAATAGAAATGAGAAAGGACATAGACTTGTGGAGTTTGCAGAAAAAAAAACCTTTATATTATGAATTCTTTTTTTGAGAAAAATGTTAAAAGGAAATGGACATGGAAACATCCAAATGAAGATACAGCAGAATTGGATTATATTTTGACTAACAGGAAATACATATTTCAAGATTGTAATGTTCTTAATAAATTTAACACAGGAAGTGATCATTGATTATTAAGGTGTAAGATACGTGTTAATGTAAAACTAGAAAGACAAAAATTATTAAGAAAAAACATATTTACCATTGATATTCCTAATGTTCAGAAACATTTTAATGAACTTAAATTATAACTTACAAATCGGTTTCAAGTATTAGTAGATTTTGAATATGATTCAGATTTGAATGAAATTAATATGAAAATAACTGACACTTTTAAAAACTGCAACAAAGATAGCTGGTAGAAAAAAGCAGCAATTAATTAATAAAATTTCTACTGAGACTAGAGCATTTATGAAGAAAAGAAGGAATATGAAGATATACCAAAATGATTCATTAAAAATAATTGAATATCTCAAATTTTGTAAAATGGCGTGGAAAAGAGTTGAAAATGATATAAGTTGGAAAAGAGTTGAAAATGATATAAGAAAGTATAACTGTAAACTAGCAAGGAAAGCTGTAGAAGAAAATAAAAGTCTCAAGAATGTTAAACAACATTTTGGTATTGGTAGAAAATTTATATCTGCAATAAGAAAAAAAGATGGAATTATTACTAAAAAGAGAGATGACATCATGAAATTGGTAGAACATTTTTATCAAGAATTATATAATGATAAAGAACAAGTACCTCCTATATCTATTACATCTTCTGAATTGCCCAGAATTTTAAATGGAAGAAGTGAGACATGCAATTAATGTATGAAGAAAGGAAAGGCTCCAAGTAATGATGGAATTATAATTGATATATTAAAAGAAGCAGGTGAAGAAATAGAAATTTTTTTAGCAAAGATATATACCAAATGTCTAAATGATAAAGATGTACCGGATGATAGGAAGAATGCATTAATAATATTAATATTTAAAAAAGGTGATAAAGAAGATACTAGAAATATAGACCTATCAGCCTTTTCTCAGTTTTATATAAAAAAATTTACCAAGATAATTACAACTCATCTATAGAGAACATTGGATTTTCACCAACCAAGAGAACAAGCTGGATTTAAAAGTGGTTTTAGTACAATAGATCATATCCAGGTATTGAGAGAAGTTATAGAAAGAACAAATGAATATGAGTTGTCATTATGTTTTGGATTTGTAGATTATGAAAAGGTATTTGATTCTATAAACATTTCTTCAGTGATTAAAACATTGGATCATCAAGGTATAGATCCAGGATATTGTCATTTTTAAAGAATATTTATAAAAATGCAACAGCAACAATTAGATTACATAATGATACTGGGAAAGTCAACATTAAGAAAGGTGTAAGACAAGGTGACTCCATATCTCCAAAACTTTTTACAGCAGTGCTGCAAGAAGTATTTTGTGGATTAAAATAGAAAACTAAAGGAGTGAAAGTAAATAGAGATTATTTAAGTCATTTAGATTTCACAGATGATGTAGTTGTTTTTGCAAATAATGCTTCAGAGGTGCAAGAAATGTTGCAGGAGTTATCAGATGAAAGTAGGACTAAAAATAAATGTTAAAAAGACTAAAGTAATGTTTAATCGATTTGCTCAAAATATGAAAATAAAGATTGATTATGATGAATTAGAAGAAGTTAACAGTTACAAATACCGTGATCAGATTATTAATGCAGATGGAAACATAATGGAGGAAATTAATCATAGAATTAAACTTGGTTGGAGTGCTTTTGGTAGAAATAACTTGATACTAAAAGGAAATAAAGCTATGTGTTTGAAAAGGAAGGTTTTTAACAAATGTGTGTTACCAGTTTTTACTTATGGATCTGAGACTTGGACACTTAATAGAAGAGCAATACAGAGACTTCAGACCACTCAAAAAATTATGGAGAGATGTATGTTGGGAGTAACAAGAAGAGATCGAAAATGCAATGTATGGGTAAGAGAACAAACGGGTGTTACTGACCTCATTGAAAAAATTAGAAAATTGAAGTTGAGTTGGGCTGGACATATTGCTAGAAGAGATGATAATAGATGGACAATTGAAATTTTAAACTGGATTCCAAGAGATTGTAAAAGACCCAGAAAGAGACCACATGTGAGATGGATGGATGAAGTAAGAAAGTGTGAAGAGGTGATGTGGAGAAGAGAAGCTAAAGACCGGAGAAGATGGATTAAGCTTGGAGAGACCTTCATCCTGCAGTGGATTGATAATGGTTGATGATGATGATGATTAATCAGTATATGGTGTAAAGTCATAGCATGGTAAATCCTTCAGTTTTCTGACTAGTACTGTAATATCTTGATAAGCTGAACCATTCTAAAACAGTAGACTGGCTTGCTGACATTTTCAGAAAAGATATCAATCAGGTAAATGTTGACAATGAGTCATCTCAATTTAGTGTATAATTTGATAGATTTCAGACAGGCAAGCTGTCTTCTACATAAATATGTGCAGAAAAAAAAGGGACATTACTTCCATGTGAATTTAAATTCTCTTGTCATGGACTAGAAGTAACTCTACTTAAAACTTGACTGATCTTTTTAACAGCTAGTTTAGGACTTCATAATAATAATGATCTAATCATTTTTCTTTTAAACTCATCTTTTTTATGATCTGCAGTGGAATTATTTAATCCCTAACTGTTATTTCAGTGTATATATTTTAAAGAAATATCTACAAAAAAAATTTGTTTCTGTTCATTTCTACTTTTCCTTTCAACTTTACATATATATGTAATATGCACATACACTACTATGTTGTATCTCATGAAATGAGAAATAAATCACATTCCTAATAATATTTCACATGATATACATGTATAGTAAGAACAAAGTTCACACTTCAAACTATGTACTCATCCCTTTTTTCAGAGACTTGACAGGCACTTGACAGCTAGCAGAATGAATAGTGGCCTGCAATTCTAAGATACGTAAAGAATTAAGCAATTGGATTATAAGTACACAATGCAGCACAAACACTAAGAGATCTATTTCAATTTAGTCACCATAAGCTACTATACCCCAAAATAAAAATAATAATTCAAAAATCTTTGCCAAACCCTGATTCATTGAGTCTTAGGAGCTAGTAAATACAAAACTATGCCTTTCTCCTTTTCTTCAAGACTTAAAGTCTGGGGATCATGGAACCATGATAAACAATGGAAAATATAAAAATGTGAGAGAGGATGCCTGAGATAGAATACTCCCTGGAGTTGCATGAAAACATTGCATTCTCTAGCCAATGTCAAAACCCTCCAACCATCATCAAAACTGACAATACCTCTAGACAAACTCCAACAGTTAAAAACCTAATCCAATTTCCCAAATCATACTTTGATTTTTTGTTCAACTTTAAATATGAACTTCATAAATATAAATTGATATCACCATTCAATAATTTATAAATAATCATTAAATTTTTTTAAATATATTCTCACACATTTCATAGTAATATATTTAAAAATTTAATCTGAATCAAAATATAGTTATATTTGAGATCAAGTACTTGATCATCATTGTGTCCCAATTGTAGCAATACAAAAAGGGGATGATTATGGATTATATATGGTTAACTCACAGTTGGGTCATTTAGGTACAGAATGAGGATTCGTGAACTTGGGATGATCAGTTATCAATGATTGAAATCTCACAGACTAATCAAAAGGAACAAATATGAAATAATTAACCATGAGAGATCAGCAAGAAAATAAATACAAGTTCTGCCAGCATTATTTAAAAGTAATCAAATCATCATTATTATGAATGATCTATAAAGAAAAATCAACAGTCAACCTTGTGACTGTATTTGAAATTAGTCCACTATAGGCAAGCTAATTATTTAGTCACTGCCAAACCTAGGACAAAAATATAACACAAGTATCTCAATGCACATACTTAAATGCTAATCCAAAGTCACAAAAAAGTCAAATAATGTTGAGATACTAAAACATGCTGATTATAATCAATGTCCTGGCCATATAGTACCATTGGCCAACTGTAAAATTTAATTTCTAAAAGAAGGAGAATGAACTGTAGAGCATGGACTTTAAAGGATATACTTTTGCAGCATTCAGAGTTATCATCTGAATGGCCAAAATATCAGCATATACTCACACATATATAAACCAAATATTATTCTCTAATCTAGGTCAGTAAGCAAGAACTCTAGGAGTTGTGATTGTAAACAAGAGAAAAAAAACCAACATACAATATTTTAAACCTATCTTAATATTAAATAAATTTACTGCAATAACTTAAAACAATGAAATATAAATGTATTAATTAGAAACTAAAATAAAATGACTTATTTTGAACTTAAAATATGTTACTATGCTATAAATATGAATACATCATTTTGATTTTGATTAAAGTAATACAAAAAATATAAGCTATAATGTAATTTAGATGGAAATCAAAATATAATGATTTTATCAAAAGCTTTGATAAAAAAAAATTTGATTTAATAAAAAATAGATAAGGAAATTTTATAATTACCATCTATAGTTATCAAAATCAGAATAAACATTAAATAGATCTTTATGTTTGATTTAAACTACAATAATTTCTAATAATTTTACATTCAAAATTATTATTTAACTCTTAAATGTTACTCCAGTGTATATATTTTACATAAATATCTACAAAATTTTTTACTTTTGTTCATTTCTAATTTTTCTTTAAACTTTATATATATATATATGCACACACACATATCTCTGAGGAATGCCACGAGTCACATAACTATCTCAGTATCTAATTGATGTTATTCAACAACACATTTTTTAAACAATGAATTCATAAACAACTGATTATTAAGATTTGATCTCTATTTTTTGATAACAACATATTTTTCCAAAACATGTTGTATACTGAAATTTACAGATATTATGTCATAATTTGATACATAAATAAATAAAGAGAAAAATAAATAGTTTTTTTTTCTTTTTTTTATCTACATTTAGAAAGAAATCATTAGCAACATTTAAATATAGCTTGATAATTTACTTATTTTTATTATTCCATAATTTTAAATAATATTTTCAGATCCACCATCAGATTTACTTCAAGAATTGACAAGTGGTTTACATAAAATTTCTGTTTGAAAGACAAATTAAACAGGGTTCAAAAATGTTTTATATTTTTATAAACTATGCAATTCAAATCTTTGCCCAACATCATAACTGCCTTTATTTTTTCCTTTACATTGCTATTCATCATTTTATTAGTTCTTATATATTACAAAGTAAATACTTAATAATATGACCAAATGCATAAACTAATTTTTCTTTTCATATTTTAAGGTTATTTATTCAATGGACACATATATATGTGCAAATACACACACAACAGTTTAAATATTTATTAGTCACTTTCAACAAGTATTTATTAAATAATTTATGAAGCTTTATAATATAACCACATTCATGTTTTTGGATTTGTTATAATTACAATATATTGCTTTCATTTATTAACAAGTAGATCTTTTAAAGTGAAATTTATCAATGATACATACCAAATTCAAATGTTGTATATATATATTGTTGAATTTCACTTGAAACAATGTAATTATTAATAGATGAAACCATGGTTGTGGAAGAATTTTAATAAAAAATGTTATTTTGGCTAGTATTTGCTGTTGCATAATTTTCTATTTCATTTGTAATTACTAATATAAAAGTAGGCAGATTTAATTCTTGTATTTATACTTTTGATTTTTTGTATCTTTAATTTTGTACTTCATATAATTATCTATTTATGAATCTGATTTTCTGTTTATCTATCTATCTATCTATCTATCTATCTATCTATCTATCTATCTATCTATCTATCTATCTATCTATCTATCTATCTATCTATCTATCTATCTATCTATCTATCTATCTATCTATCTATCTATCTATCTATCTATCTATCTATCTATCTATCTATCTATCTATCTATCTATCTATCTATCTATCTATCTATCTATCTATCTATCTACCTATCTATCTATCTATATCTGCCTGTCTATCTATCTATATCTGTCTGTCTATCTATCTATTTAAATATCTACCTATCCATCTATTTATTTACCTACCTACTTACCTAACTATCTACCTATATATTTACATACCTATCTATCTGTCTGTATTTATCGCTATGATTATATGGTTATTTATCTATTCCTCTGACTTTTTACGTGTGTAATGTATTTTTAAAGATTTCAGAAAAATAAAATGCCTAACAAGCATAATTGAGTATATATAAACTCATATTTTTTAAAGTATTCAAAAATCGATTTTTTTTTTTCACTTTTAAAATAAATAGTCTCTATGCTGTTAAGTATTAAGCATCCAAAATGTTTCCTCTCTGTTTTTATTTTTGGAAATTATCTTAGAATATCGATCTTCTTAATATATCCTTTAATTAAAATTTGACCTTAGGATTAAGTATTAAGCTAATAGTAAGATTAAAAGGCAATAAATTGAATCAGTTAATTGTGGAAAAACAGAAAAGATTTTGTTACAGCTCTCTCTCTCTCTATATATATATATGCATAGCTACAAAGATAGACAAATGGTAATAATAATTACTAGATCATGTGATTCATCTTGGTTTATCAAATTTAATAGGAATTGCTTAGATTAATGCACAGAAAATGCCTTTTAACTGTCAATCTTTATATGTTAAATCTGTGAAAATGTTGAGCAGATTGCTTAGTTTCTAGTGAGAATCACTATATATTTATTTTGTGTTTTAGTGCTACTGTTTTTTTTATGTATGTGTATGTATATAAACACTATTTTTTTTTTTGTAATAGGAATTTCCAATGTATTAAATTAAAATAAATCTTCATTATGATGTAACCGAGTCAACAAACATTTTAAATTAATAGTCTATCTGAACTGAACAATGACTATAATTATAATTAACAATAATATTTAATCTTATTTAATATTTATATAAATGTTGAGTGTAAAGCTATAATAAAATGGCTATTTTTTAGTTTAAAGTAAAAGCAAACTTATATTTTGTTATTTAATAGATCATATGGTTCAAATAGGTTATTGATTTTAATTGGTTGTTGCCTGGTTACATATAGCTCCATTTATTCTAGTTTAACTCACAGAACCTTCTCATTATACATCAACATTTACTTATACTGTACATATAAACACCAAAAAGTAACATAAATCACAATATATATATATATTGAGAATATATATATATATAGTATAACATTAATAAAATCTTAAATAACCATTACTAAAAATAACCCCAAAGCATCTTGAGTTTAATGTCAGATATTTTACATCAGACTAGATTTTTGGTGATTGATAAAGGTTTTGTATTTTACCATTGTTGTATTAAATTGACTAAATAACCAACCATTTACTAAGCAATAATTGAATAATTTATGTGCAAACTTAAAAAAAAATGGCTGAGCTTGTTTGAAAATCTTAGCTGCATGTATATTCCATTTAATTCAAATCCTAGATCATGTTCATGGCATATTGTTCAATGTCTTAATACCACACACATTATACTTCAAAATTAAAGAGTTAATGGCTGCATAATTTATAAGAAGATCACCTTTCAAAATTCTTGGAGTGTAGCCCATAATAAGATAGGATTATTGCAAAGATATTTTTTTCACAATCAATATTTTTTTAACACTGAGATGATAGCAATGCTCTCAAAATGTCATGACTGTTTTCTAAGTTTTTGGTAAAATTTATTCAGGCAGAGGTACTACTGATGATGCAATTTACCAATTGTGTTCAGTAAAGTTATGCTATTGAAGTTAAAAACTAAAATTTTTAAAAATTATTATTGATTTGTTCACCTGCATCATTTAGAATTTTTTATACATTTGCAATTTCCATTGTCAATTATTAGGAAACATATGCATTTTTTGATTAATGAATGTTCAACAAAAACTTAAAGATTATATCATACTATTTACAATCTTCTTAAACTCTTTTTTTATCAATACTATTTATTTATATCAAAACTTGCAGTGATTGTAAAAAGCTCTGATGATGACTGCAGAACAATCAAAACTGTTAGTATAATATGTTAAAATAAAATCAGTACATAGGAAAAAGAAGAAGAAAGACTTAAACAGCAAACTAATTTAATTTTACATATTGCATTGTGGTTGAAGATAAAACACATATGCAAATTATCATCATCATTTTTAACCATTATTAACCCACTGCTGAATGAAGGTCTCTCCTTTAATCCAGTTTCTGCAATCCATATATTTTTTTCATTAACTCACACCAATAAATTTTCTTACATCATTTATCTCTTTGTAAGCCTTATATAGTTTCTTTGAGATATAATATACTGTTCATCTATCATCATCTCTTTTAGTTATTTGTTCTAATTAGCATTGATCTTTTGATTTTTTAATTAATGCTGGGATATTCATCCATGTTTTTTATTGGTGATCTCTTTTTAATATTCCTAACATATATAGTTTCACATTTTACACCACTTTCTGTTTTTCTAAACTGTTTTACTATTAAGTCTCCATGTTTCAGATCCATAAGTATGAAATAATATAATATAACCATTAAAAAAATTTCATTTTCAGACACATGAGCAAATTTCTTTTTAATATTAATTTATTATAAAAATACGTAATTCAATATTAATACTATAATTAATTTTTGCATCATGTTTTCATCTGTATTAATAATCTGAACAAAAAATATTTGTAGTTGTTGGCTTTTTACAATAAATGATTATCAATCTTTATTTTCCTTTTCTGAGAAATCTATTGAACATTACTTTCATTTTATTTAGCATTTACCTTTAGCCTCATTTTCTTATTTTTATCCAATAATTCTTATTAACCTTTCCTAAAGCTCTAAAGCATTATTTACAAACAATCACATTATCTACAAAATTTAAATGACTTAAACTCCTTTTACTTTTAGTTACTTGGTTGGCTTCCTATTTTAATCTATGAAATACTTCTTGTAAATATCACTCCACTGTCAAACACCCCTTTCAATTTTAATCTTTTAAAATAACTATGTAATCTAATCCTCACTGTTACATTTTGATAAATATTTTTGAAAATTTTCTAATATTCTGAATCTAATGAATCAATGTTTTAATCATTATAAAAATGCTTATAGATTCAAATACCTTTACATAATTTACAAATCCAAAGCATAGTAGCAACTCATATTCATAGATCATTTATATAATTTCTCTCAATGCATTGATGTAATCCACCATGCTAAAACTATTTTTAAAATCAACATGTTCTTTTTGGTTGGTTAAAATTCAAAATTTATTGTACACAAATGGTATAGAGCTAATAGAAGATTGATGGAGTTGGAATTTCTAATATCTTTCTTATTACTTTTTTGAAATATCAATATTACTACTACATTCTTACAATCATCTAGTACATTTAAAAATTTGGTAAATAATTTGTATCTGCTTCCTTTATAAAATTCAAAATAATTAAATTATTGCCTGTAGGTTTTTTTCTTATTAACATATTTAATTGCAAATCACACCAATACAGAACACTTCAGAATATATAATATCTGTATGGTAGTATCTCAATTTTTTGTTTTTTTTTTATTATATAGTTCTTCCACATATTTTACGACAACTTTTTTTAGTAATAATTTTATTTTTTCTTATTATTACAGGAATAATTTTCTTTCAATAATATGTTTTATACTTTATGAGACCTTTATTCTCTTTTATAACTTTCTTTGCCAACTCTTAATTATATTTTTTAATATCTTTACATATATCATTTTAAAACCTCTAGATATTTAATTCTTAATGTCATTTTTAGAAGATTTATATTCTTTTTTTCTTCATACATTGTCTTATGTTCATGAAAAGTTGCTGATAAATTGTTGTTTTTTTTGTACCAGCTATCTTTACTGCCATTTTTAATAGTGGGTCAGTTATTTTCTCTGTTGATTTTATTTAAATCCAGAATCTCTTTAATATCTGTTAATGTTTTAAAACTGATTTGCAAGTGTTTTTTTTTGTTTTAAATTTAATTAGATGCAAAAGAAGGTTTCAAGCATTGGTGGCTTGGTGGTTGGTATAGCTGCCTTCCAGATGGCTGGTCCAGGTTCACTTCCTGATCAACACTTTGACATATAAAAAAAAATTATAAGAGGTCCCTCTTTCATTTCTAATATAAGTTCTGAATAAAGATTTAAACTCAGATATTTTATAAGTATGAAGATTTATAAAAAATACATCTATTGACATCTTGTAAATAACAATTCATTTTATCCAGAAAAATGTTTGTTAGATTAATTGAGACAAAAAAGCTGGGCTCTAGAGTAAAGTAGTTTAACTTAAGAATAGCATTGGTAATTGATAGATACTTAGAAACATGACTGATAAAAATATCTAGCAACTTTCTTTTTTATTTACATCATAATTAAATCATGAAAATATCTAATTTAATATATATAATAATTCAATGGATTTTAAACATGAGTTTTATATTCAAATGTATTGACTTCTTTTACTTAACCTATATTTCTTAAATAAATCTTTTAAATGTCAAGTGAGATAAGGTTTAAACATCTGCAACTTAAGCCAATAAACATCATATAATCACCATTTTTTATGCTTGCTTTTAACTATTAAAACAGGCAAACACTCACTATACGTATTATCACACAGTCATTGCTCTTAGATCCAAGACTCCTCACTGACGAAGGCCACAATCCAGAAACTAGTCTGAGGATATTGGATGAGTAGGCACTGGATGGAGATTTTATGCACAAGCCTTATGGCATCCATTGATTACTCAAGCTTGCTATGTGGCAATATGTTTAGTGAGTTTTTGCCTGTTTTAATAACATCTGCAACTTCCCAGCAATTAATAATCACTTGATTCTCTATTTAAAAACCATGACTACAAAAAATTATTGATATTTATGATTGAATATATCATCCACAAATACAGACTTGCATGGTATTAAATCTTTAATATAAAATTATAACCAACTCTGTTGATGGAGATTCCATTTTCTCCACATTATGACATCCAATAGCATATCATACATCTTACTTTGAGGAATGTAAGTATTATAGTGGAGAGTAATACATGCCATCAACTTGTTTTCAACCATTTAGAGTCAGTTATGCTACTGCATTAAAAAGTTCAAAACCAGCAAGTTTATTATCATGATATTTAAATAGAATGTTAAACTACTGCTTCTGATAAAGAGATTCATGTATTAAACCTTTAGCTTATAGACAGATTTATTCTGAAAATGCCTGTGTAGTGAGAGAAGTCAATCAGATATCTCTTTTACCTGTCAATAGCTATAAAAATGTGAAGCTCATATCAGAAATTTTAATTTGATTGTTTACATTGTTTTTTAATGTAATAATCTATTTATCAACTCAATCTATTTGATATATTCTGACTAAAAAATTTCCCCACTAATCAATAAAAGTAAATAAAATTTCTTAAGTGTATGGTATACAATTAGTCAACTCTAGAAAAATTAGATGCACAATAACAAAGCATATGCTAATATGAAAATTATACCATGTATTCTAATTTATAAAGAAACAAATATGAGAATGAATTATGCATATTAGAAAAGCAAAATAAAACATCACATCATATATATGTATGTGAATAGTTGAAAATATATTGGAAGTGTCCAAAGTAATGCACAGTCAATGGTGAATTAAAATGCAGAGTTAAAAATGAAGATTTATCAGTTCTGAATATGAGTGCAGTTAAGCACATATAGTATTATAGTTCAATAGTATAGAAATTGTATATATAATCTACTGCAGAAAAAAATACAAGTTAGCACTACAGTAGGAGAATGGAAAAAGATTCCTTATATGTACCTGTTAGTTAAAATAAAGTTAAAACAACCAGAAAACTATTAATTGACATTATTAATATTTACTAATATCTTATATATGCAATTCAGAGTAAATAAACACTTTTGTTAAGTTAAACTTGATTTGTGTATATCTTTTCTTAATTGTTATTAATGTATGTACAGCTGACTAAAGTCAATCTGGCTGATGAATATATCTGTTGGTGAAGTTAAGATTTCATGAATCTATGTAAAGCATTGTGGAAATTAGTAGTCAACACAGTAGAATGGATATGTGGCACATGTTGAAAGATATATGAAAATTAATAATATTATAGATAATAAACTAAAAGTTGCAACTTTAATGTGGATGTCAGGAAAGAATATGCTCAAATAGCAAAGGTTTTGTGTGACCTGAAAGCATTCAAAAATACATTATATAAATTATAAAAGTTAAATATACACTTTAAACAAAAGAGTGCAAAGCAATCACCTATTTTTGTTTCCAAAACAGACTGCAGTTACTAAGAAAAAACATACAAGAATTGAGCTTGAAGGTACGTTTTTAGATACACTGCTTTGAGATTTGCAATGAAAAACCCAGGCAAATATTACTAAATTAATCTGTACTTACATATGCCATGACTATAGAAAGAAGAATAGTGTATTAAAGTTATTATGGAAAATGCATCAGAATTTTAAAATATGGCGGTTGTTACCAAAGAAGTACATTAGTAATTAAGATGCAATCACAGATAACTAATAAGAAAACTATGAAAATTGTTTACATTTGCTATTGATCTACAATTAAAAGTGACATAAAAAATGTTAGATTAGAAATTTAAAATATTAAAATTGTAGACTTAAAGGCATGTGTCTAAAGTTTGTAAAAACAAACAAAAAAGTCTAAATTTAGTAAATAATAAATAGAGAAGAGGAGTTGACAAAAATTTAACAAATATTAGCAAAATAATAGAAGGTCAAGGTACATGTAATTAATTAGACATGAAAATCTGTGACCAAATTGTCAGGATGAAAATAGATAATAGTGCAATTAGTGTCTTTCATTGCTTAAAGGATTGGCTCACCATTAAAAACAAAAGGAAAAATAATATACCAATCAATAAAATGAACTTAATTGCTATGGATGTGAATGAAAATCACATTAATATTAAAGTAAAAGCAAATAGATGAAGAAAAAAAAAATATCACTTTTTGTCAAATCTAAGAATTTGAGCACTTTATTAAACCATAACTGATTAAAACTTCTGGAAATAAGAATTAAAATTAAAAGAGTGTACAACTAGAAACTGAAGAATAAAATAAATTTCCTCAACTTTTTAATTCCATCCCAGAAGAGTTGAAAATGCAAATAGTGGATAGATAGATAACTTCTATTGCACAGCCAGTTGTGTAGATCAAGAAAAGTTCCATTCACTTCCAAGCCTAAAGTTGAAGAAGCACTGAATGACCTACTCAATAAGGCATAATTTCACTGATAGCAAATCCTCTTTGGCAACACTCATAGTTGTTATTCTAAAATCTGACAGTAATATATGATTAAGCAGTGACTATTATATAATGGTAAATAAGAACATAAATAAAGATGCTTATCCAGTACCAAGCAATGGTTAATAAGAATAAAGAAGCTTATCCAGTATTAAGCATTAGAAAGATATTAGCTTCTCTACATGAGGCTTCATATTTTACTAAAGTCAATTTGCAGTTAGCATTTCATCAAATACTAGTTACTGCCAGTCCAACTAATATACTTACCATAAACACACACATGAGTCTGTTTAAGTTTAACAAGTTGCCTAATGGAATATCCATAACACCTAGCATTTTCAGGCTAAAATTAAAAATTTATTGAGAGCAACATGAAAATACACCATATTTAGATGACATCTTAATAGTCATGGAAAATAAAAATAAGATAACAAAAATGAGGACATCATGTGTAAAAAACTTTACAAATTTGATGCTAGAATTAATGTTTGACAGAGAATATGATCTGTGAGAGAAATTAAATTTTTGGATGTATTAATAAGGATAAGGGTAAATATTCCAACCTGGAAAAAGTTATTATAAAAAATGTTTCAAAATCAAAAAATGTTAGAATTTTGCAAGCCTTTATAGGTCTACTAATTTTTTAAAAAGCTTATTAAAAGACAAATCTCAGGTGACTACTCAACTAGGAAGTTGGAAGCTCAGTAGAATCTAGTTTTTAAGATTAGAAATTTGATTGTATAACTAACTTTTAGTTTACTATCAACAAGATCAAGAGGGTTTTATTACTATGGATGCTTTAGAGGTTGGAATTGTGACTGTAATTTTTTATAAAGTATATGGAGGCGAACACCTTATAGCATACATGTCCAGAATTCTATCTACTGAAAAAAAATAGCCAACTAGATAAAGAGGGATTAACAGTTGTGTTCATGGGATGCTTTATTATTGAACATAGATCTCTACTAAGAATACCTGGCAACAATAAAAAGACATCAGGCCATGATAGTCAATGCTACATTTCTATTAACACCTTAGCTTTCTATGATTATGAATTAATATATAAAATAGATAAAAAAATTGACATACAGATGCTCTTTCTCAAACATTGGTTATATTTACTCATGAGTTATGTATTATTGAAGTCATATTATATTGATGCTATAATACATGAGGTAATAAATAGTATAGTTGTGGCTAAATGGATGAAGAACAATGTTGGATATCAGTTACTTAAGAAATGAATAAAACAAAGCTGATTTAGAATTTGATTGAACTACATAGTTCAGCAAATTTGGAATGTCAATGAAAGATTATCTGCATGCAATGACTAATTGAACTTTAATTCCAATTATGGAAGGAAATGTATATTAAAACCACTATATAAGGGCTATCCAAGAATACTCTGTAATAAAAAAATTAGCTTACTCTTATGTTTGATGGTAAAATGAACAGCAATATTAAGAAAGTCATTAAAATATGAAATCTGCCAATCAGTAGTGATATTGCCAACAAAAGATCTAGAATTATGACTTAAATATACTATACCATGGCGAAAGATTCACTTGGATGACACAGGGTCATTCTATGGATATATGTTTTAGGCTTAATTGATTCATATTCAAATTGGATAGAGTATTGGATGGTCAAAAACATGAACATGGATAATAGAATAAAAAGTGTTCAATAAATCTTTTATGACATATTGATATTTAGAGGTAACAGTTACTGACAATGATGTAGGATTTGGGTTCAATTATAGTTGAAGGATTTTCCATCTAACAATATAATACAGCATTTATTAACACTCTTACTTCTCTAAATCCAATAAATTAGTAAAAAAAAGCCATTCAACAACTGATGCATATACTTAATAAGATGGAGTATGTTGATATTTATGTAGTATTAATGACAGCAATAATCTATCAGCATTACACATCAAGCTTGGTGACCAGAAAAACTCCTGCAGAGCTATTGATAAAATGTTACATCAGGACACAAATCTCTATATTGATGCAAGACAAAATTAGAAGAAGAGAGTTGAAATGTAAAATATTAAATTCCATATTGGAGAAACTATTTGGATATGGAATATATTAAAAAACATGTGGTCTACTGAAATTATAACCAAATTATTAATTAAGTAATTATGTATAATTAAAATAGGTGGTAGAGAAATACACACTGATCATTTAAGAAACTTATATTTATGAGTTATTAGAATTAATGAAGAAAACAGCAAGTTTATCCATTGCTGATGTTGGTAATTCTGTAAAAAATAGCCAAGATACTAGAATGGATGCATATGCTAAAATGAACTAAATAAAGAGGAGCCTCTGAGTTTAAATTTAATGGAACTATCTACAGAAGTAAATAAGGGATAACAGATAAAGAATAAAGGCCAGTATCCCTACTGAGAAAAGCAAGAGGAGTGATGAAGGTTAAAAAGCTGAAAGATTATGTTTGTTATTGAACTTTATCTTGTTTTTAGAATGAGAAATAGAAATGTCATGCTTTGAATAAAAAATTTACACCACCAATATATGAAAGTAAATAAAGTTTAAAGAGTTTGTGTTTATTTAATTAGTTGGAAATAGAAGACATCCAAAGCATTTTAGAAAAATTAATTTTGCACTCTAATAAACATTATGCTAATATAAAAATTATATCAAATATGCTAATTCATAAAGATGAAAATCAATTACATAAATTAGAAAAGCAAAACAAAACTTCAAATCATATGTATATCTATGAATAGTGGAGTATAAATTGGGATTGCTCAAAGTAATATGCAGTCAATGGTGTTAAAAGCTGAATTAAAAATGAAGAGTTATCAGTTCTGATTATAAGTACAAGTTCGTTCTATAGGAGGCGAATGCAAAAAGATTCCTTATTTGTACCTGCCCATTTATTAAAGTTACAACCATCATGCTATTAGTTGATGTTACTAATATTTACTAATATCTTATATATGCAATTGAGAGTAAATAAAAGTTTAAACTGGATTTGAGCATTTCTTTTCTTAATTGTTATTAATGTGTATACAGTTGTTTTAGGTCAATCTGACCTATGCATACATACATTATTATATGTCTACCTATTTATCCATCCATCTATCTTTTTGTTTATTTATTCATCAATTTATCTATCTTTCTATATGGTAATTTTTTATTACTATTTCTCACATCCCATCTTTCAAGTCTATTTATTCAAAAAAAATTTTTATATATGTTTGCATTTATATAGATTCAATTATCTGGACATCTATTTATCTATCTGATTATATTGAAATAGAAATTTAATTACCACATATTTAGAATAGAAAGGAGCAGTAGTACGTAGTTAGATCATAGAATGGGGAAAAAAGAAAAAATATTAGAGAGTAACAATATGAAGGTTATAGGTTAAAAAAAAGGTTATAACTCTGTTAATTTACAATCAAAGTACACAAAAACGGATTATAAATAATCACTTGAAACAGTTATGTGTCTCATGGCATACAACAACATAATAGCGTGTGTGCATATATACACATATATAAAGTTGAAAGGAAATGTAGAAATAAACACAGACAAAAAATTTTGTAGATATTTTCTAATATTACACTGGAATAACAGTTAAGATTAAATAATTTTGGAATTTAAAAAAATATTATAAATTAAACATTTAAAAAGGTATAATATTTTATTAATTCTGATTTTGAAATTAAAACAATCATGTTACTATGTTATAATAGATATAGTAGTAATTATAAAATTTCATTATTTATTTTGATTAGCAAATTTTTTTAATCAAAGTTTATATATCATATTTTGATAAAAATGCTACAAAGTTGTTTTTCAAAGGATGAAAGTGAATTAAAAAGTCATTAACTTTTTTCAGTCAGGAAAATGAAAACTTACATTTAATTAATGTATTTTCCCTCTCACCCTGATGATAAAAAAGGTTTGAAAAAAAGATTAGACACGAGTTTTTAGTTTTACAGATTATGACAGCAGAACTACTATGAAGTTATAACTGAAGGCAATAGTTTGAATTCACATAGAAGCAAGGCTAAACTCTTCTATATTCTCCATTTATATAACATATTTTGATAAAAATGCTACAAAGTTGTTTTTCAAAGGATGAAAGTGAATTGAAAAGTCATTAACATTTTTCAGTCAAAAAAAGGGTAACTTACATTTAATTAATGTATTTTTCCTCTCACCCTGATAATAAAAAAAGTTTTGAAAAAAAGATTAGACACGAGTTTTTAGTTTTACAGATTATGACAGCAGAACTACTATGAAGTTATAACTGAAGGCAAGATAGTGGATACAGTGTTTCTTGGGTGTAGTAACAATAGTTTGAATTTACATAGAAGCAAGGCTAAGCATTTCTATATTCTCCATAATACATGTGTGTATTAGACACCATAGAGACTGAAGGGAACTCACTGCAGATCAACTGTTCCCTAGATTGTAGCTTTCCTAAAAATGACAAGAAGCCAGTCTACTGTTTAGAAAGGACTAGCTTACATAAAGAGTCCATCAGCTTGCTGAAGAATTAGTTTATGCATATACTGTTTTATTTATATGCAGAGAGAGCACAGATAAAGGTACTGTGTCATATATATATAAAGTGTAGCTGGTGAATTACTTTAAATAATTTCTTTATTAAAAATAATAATTGTAATTTTTACATTACAACTTTTTTTTAAAGTAAACAACTTTATTCAATAAAATGTAAGCTCATTTCCAGTATGTTTTATAAAAAATGGTAAACTCCAAAATTTTTTCTAGATTGGAAAACAAAACAGTTGCTGGAGTATTGTCTTTAACCTCTGCTCTTGCAAAGCAGCCATATTGAATATTTAAAAAATTATGCTAAGCCATAAATTTTATAACTTTTAAGTTTTTATTAATAAAAAAATAACTTAATATATATTGTTTGAAAGATCAAACACCAAAGAATGTAATTAAACTGAAAAAATATAGTCATTGGTATTCAAAGTAATACAAAAAGAATAAAGGTTAATATTTCTAATAATTATTTTCATATTATTTCATAAATTTTAAATTATCATCCATACAACTTAAAATTATATTTTTGTTAGTAGGTTTAAATTTAAATGCATTAAATGGCAATATTGTATAGAGAAAGTTGTTATTATTTTAAATGAAGAATCTGATATTAGTGATGAAGCTATTTCAGATATTATGTTCTATTTATAATTTATTCAACAGTTTTATCAATGATTAAGAAAAGCACATACTGATCTTTTCAGATGAGTTAATCATATAAACATAGAAATAAAAAGTAAAAAGAAACAATGTCTCACACAATTTTCTCCTCTTATTTCCGAGATATGTTATAGGAGTAATAATTTATTAAATTTATTCTAGAGCCATGTGTTGCAAATTCAGTAATTAGTGGACATAAAATAATAATGCTATATTCATATCACCTGATGAATATCTGACAATTGGTCTTCATCAAGAAATTTTGATCAGGGTAGTTGAATCTCAGTTCATTAGCTTGGATAGTTTATAATAAATAAATATGACTATTGCATGTGTGTATACTTATCAGTGCTGGAGGCTAAAGGCCATTAATGTGATCTAGAGATTTGTTTTTAGATGCAATCTGGTAAAAATAATCAAATAGTTTACAGTTTGAAAGTTTATATGAAGTGTAAGCACTGGAAGAGAGAGAGAGCATAACTGCAATGAATGAAACCCTAACCACACAAGGCATTATAATATAGTTTCCACTTATTACTAAAACTTACAATAGTCAGTTCTAAAAGTAAGGTTAATAGAAGAAATTACTACTCCTAACACACACACACATATATATGTGTGTGTGTGTGTGCGCACCAACTTATATAGTGTGCTGATGAAAATAAATTAATCATTGGATGAAGATATTATTTTAGCCAAATAAAATTTTAGTACAGATGCAACATAATCATGAATTTGGCTAAACTAAAAAACCTACATCTCTTCATCAACACACATACATCTGTGGGCACAGTTATTATATATAACGATAAGGAATATGTCCGATTATTACACAAATGTGCTAATATTTCTAACTTCATGATCTATTTGTTATTCCAATTATTTATTTACTTATTATTAATTTTTTTTATTTAGATCATGTAAATTTACTATACATTTATGATTAATATTGTAAAATTAATCTCTCAGTACACTATTTCTATTTAAAAATAATTTTATATTAGTTCATCTTCATTATTTTATTAAGTTTATTAGTTTGTGAATTATATTTAGAAAATTATTTATTAATAAAACATTTTCCAGATGGTAAAATCTGCCAGAAGTAGTTTACTGAAGATTTAATTAAATTTGGTTCAATAAAAAATAATAAAAGAGAAAAAAAATTATTTATTTACCAGTAGACAAACAAAATTAATAAACCTCAATCAGTTATGCATGGAAAAAGTAAAACTACAAGTGGAAATTTACTATTACATTAGTTATCAAATAAATACATAAACAATAATAGCCCTCCTCCTCATCAATGAATCAAATTTCTTTACAAAAATATTTACAATTCATATTAAACTTGTTATATCTTAAATTACATCAATTACGACAAACTTTTCATATGCTTAGTACTCTCAGAATATGTAAAATATTAATTTATATAAGCTTCCATTGTTCTTATATAAATAAAAAATTTGGCAAAAAAAATTATTTAAGCAAACTTCAAATTAATCACAACTATAATATCTACCTTTTTTAATAGTCTAATGATGATTATGTAATAACTAGTAAATACAAAACAATAAACTGTACATAAGCAGTGGCACCCAAATTTTCCAAATACTGGTGACTTTCCTCTTTATCAAAATGCCTGCATGTGTATTATGATAATTTATAAAAGCTTTCATGGATCTTACAAAGTCATTATTAGTTGTATTATTTAGCCTGAACTACTAATCAAACATAGATATAAACACAATCTCAAAATTAGAGAAACATAAAATGTATATTTACAGAATAAATATCTATAATAAAAAAAATCATTTTTTATAGTTTGATTAACTGAATTTTTGTTTCTAATTTTTTTTTGGGATTATCAATAAATATTGATTTTTGGTTATAGTATTAATTTACTATAACTAACTGTTTTCTGTCATCTTCAAAAGTCTGATGTATCACATTGAGTCCCAAAATGCATTATTACATTTAAGGCATGTACTTTTGATTGGATACCCCATATTAGTCATGTTATTTTTAAGCACACTCAGGTAACTCTGACACCTATCATGTAATTAGATTTTTTTTAATCTACCTGTTTGTTTTTCATAATAATCAAAATTTCGTTATTTATTGCAATGGAATTCTTCCAACTTATTACTGGTTACTCTTGTCTTGTTTTAATATTATTTTTTCTGATCATTTTTTTTATGATGAATTAAGTTTTCACTTAATATGAAATTTAGCCTGGTTAGTTGCACTTACAGTTAACAATTTCTCATATTTTTAATTTAGCTTTTTACTATTCATGATAATCTCAAAAAGTTGCCATAAGAATCACAATTTAAGAATATTATTATGTCTATTCTCTTTATCAAATTCCCAATTTTCAGATTTATAGAAAACCACATAAAACATCATAACTTGAACAATTGTGATCTTTACTTTTATTGATATGTTGCAGATTTCAAGAATTTATATGACAATTCTGTTTGTATCTTGCTTCAGAGCTGCAAGGTTTGTTGTTTATGAGAGATGCAAAAAAATATCAACAATTTTCTATATCTTTAATGTAATTTTAAATTAAATAATTTTGTAATATATTATTTATTATTTTTCTGCACCTAGAATTTTATTAAACACCAGCATGTCTAATGGTCCATTCACATCTATTATCTAAATGCAATTAATTTTAAAGTAGTTATTATTTCACATAATGGATTGCAATTGTGCTTAAATGAAGTGATTTCAGTAATGTTTATCTAAAAAATGTTAATGTTGCATTTATTAAATTAGTTATATTTTATATATGTATATAAAGTAAAGTGTTCATAATGTAAAATATACCAATCAAATTATGTTTGACAATTGTTCATTTATGTGCACATATAAATACTTACTGGTATGTAAGGTTTAATATAAATAACAAAACAATCTTTAAATTAGAGCATTGGAAAGTATATACTCCCAAAAGCCTTCCATAAAAAAATAGTGAGGGAATGGTATAATACCAGGCTTGTTGTTCATTATGCTTTCAGTATTATTATTCTTTATTTATTCCATCATCAACCAACAGTGAATGGTTAGCTCAATTGGCAATAGGACAGCTGCCTTTAATATCCTAACATTGGCTAAATCTTGTTAAAAATATTTATTTTTCATTTATTCATCTATATCAAATTGTTAGCTGGGTTTGTGATAAACTAGTTAGCTAATAGGCTAATTAAAGCCTGATTAGAACTTAGAAAAAAATTCAAATTTTACATATCCTGAACTCAAATTCCAAATTATGAGCAATTCAATTAGATTTTATAATATTAATATTTAAAAAACCCTTGATTGTACATCACTAATAATCAAATGATAAAAAGATAAAATACCAAAAGTGTCAGTCTGGACCAAAATCAATGAAATTTTAGAACCCCACTCTGCCAATAAGCTATTGTACCTAACCTCACAAAGTTTTATACCATATATTTCTTTTTAACTGATAATAGTTAAATCAGAGAGCAGTGCTTATTACTGATAGATATAATTATAAAATATATACTTTTATATAAATAATATATCCAAAGCAAATACCAAAATATGTCTACATATATGTAACACAATTGTTTAATCAAATAATATAGAAGACTATAAATAAATAATAAGGTAGTCTCTTATATAAATGCATAAAAAATGGCTAACTACTTTATCGCATTGGACAAAGTTTTAGTATTATTAAACCACTAAACCTTACGTGGTCATCATTTTCTATGCTTACACAAGCTGCTATAACAGAGACAAAACTCTCCATACAATAATGATACCCAGTACAAACCAGATTAATCAATGGATGCAAGAAGGTTTGTGCATAAAATCCTTATCTAATGCTGACTCATCCAATATCCCCAGACTAGTTTTATTAGATCCTAAGATCTAGATGCAATGCTCTCAGTTTTAACGCTCCTCAATTATGAAAATCTACAAGCTAGAAATTAGTCTAGGGATATTGAATAAGTAAACACTATATATGAGGGTTAATTCACAACCTTTTTTGCATTCATTGATTACTCTGGTTTGCACTTAGTGGCATTACTGTATTGAGAATTTTGACTCTGTTTTATTATTATTGTTGTTATACAAATTTAATTTTAAACTTTGCATGTTTGGTTAATACCCTGTAATTCAATACTAGCACTAGATCCAGGAAATGGAATACTTGAACTTTGCATAGATTTGCATAACATTAGACAATCAATTACTTCACAAAGAGCTATGATTCTGAGAGCAATGACTCTCAAAAGCACTCAGCCCATGATTTAATAAAATATTAGATATGCTTTGTGTTTATGCATTTATAGCACTAGTATTAAATTACAGAATATTATTGTTGTTTTTTATTGTTTTTATTAGATTCACATGTTTCTAATTTTAGTAATTTCATATAATAATCATTTATATTTATTAATTAATTTGTAATTTATAATATTTTTAATATTGTGCATTTTTAATTATTTTTTGTCTCTTTATCTACTCAATAGAATCACACATTTGTCTGGTGGAATACTCATTAATTTTCAGGATCATCTGATAGATGGTCTAGGTTTGGGTTAAAATTGTTGATATTTTCTCTATATGTTGATATGGTTTTAAATCACTAAACAACACCTTAATACCATTTTATATGATTACATAACTGTTAAAAACATTGACAAACACTCCACAAAGTAGTGCCATCTAGTGTAAGCCATAGTAATCAATGGATGAAAGAATGTTTGTGCATAAAATCCATATCTAATGGCTACTCATCTTAATATCCCCATTCTAGTTTCTAGCTTGTAGCTTTCATCAGTCAGGAGACTTGAATTTGAGAGACTACACCTAGATCTTAGAAACTAATGCAACCATCAAACACTCACCCTTTAAAAAAGGTAAACTATACAGCTATGAGCCCAAAATGAAAACACAATGATGTTTTCAATTAAAAATTATTCATCTTGTATAGTTATACAGATCTGATTTCCTCTTCAGTATCTATACATTTTGGTGTTTTTGGTTCTTTAATAACCATAATCATCATTATCCCATGTCCAAAATTGCATTAACCCCCTAAACATCACATGAGCACCATTTCCTATGCTTACATAAGTTGTTAAAAATGGTGACAAACTATGCATATAGTAGTTAACTATACAGCTATGAGTGCAAAATGAAAACACAATAATGCATTTTTTTAATCCAAGGCTCCTAACTGATGAATGCCACAAGCTAGAAACTAGTTTCAGGATATAGAAATTTTATGCACAAACCTTCTTGCATCCATTGATTACTATGGTTTGTTTTCAATGGTACTACTGTATGGAAAGTTTGTCACTGTTTGTAACAGCTTGGAAAGGCATAGAAGATGATGATTATGTAACACTCAGTGATTTAATACCATCTTTGGCCATTGGATGATGTCTATTGTTATTAAAGACCCTAAAAGAGCTAAATGTATAGATACCAGACTAGGTTCAGATCTATATGACTAGACAAGAAATAATCTCAGAATGAAAACTTTGTTGTGTTTTCATGTTGGACTTATATAATTAACTAAAAAGGTAAAAGATGGAGGTTAGAAAATTGTATTAGGTTCTAAGATCTAAGTGCATTGTTCTCAAATCCAAGATTCCTCACTGATGAAAGCCACAAGCTAAAAACTAGTCTGCAGATCTTGGATAATTAGGGACTACATAGGGATTTTATGCATAAACCTTCTTGAGTCCATTGATTACTATGACTTTCACTAAGCCATAAGCTAGAAACTAGTTTGGGGATATTGGATGATTAGACACTAGATAGAAATTCTATGCACAAACCTTCTTGCATCCATTGATAATTATGACTTTCATTGGGTGACACTACAGTATGGAGAGTTTGTCAATGTTTTACAGTGATGTGATTGATTAAATTTTTATTTATTCACACATTTAAATATGAATTGATTATCAAACTTTGTTAACTTATAGAATATAAAAAATAACTAATGTTCAATGGTTTTCTTTTATCAAATGCAAATAATATTTAGCTGTTTTTTCACAATTTATTTCTATATCCAAGACTACAATATACAAGTCAGTAGCTTGCTGGCTACTGAACTAAGTGTTGTTTTTTCAGATAAAAATTTATTTGTAAATAGATGGTAAACCTTTTACCTCATTTTTATTTTAAAATAAATAAAGTGACTAATATAGATACCTTTTAAATGGTAAAATTTTATGGTGGGGGGGGGGGGAGCATAACTTAAAAATAAAAACTGTCAAACCTGGTTATCTTCATAAACTCTTAATATTAAATGATATTTTTTGTATGGCACACAATAATGTCATAATTGCAGATTCTGTCTTGACCTTTTTTTTAAGGTTTGGGTATGTTTTGGCTATAAAAGAACAACTTAAATCTCTTTAATGTTGTTATTTAAATTAAGAGTTATAATGCAAATATTTTTGTACATTGTTTTTAATATATTCATCATCATCACCATTTTTATCATTTTTGATTCCACATTTATTTCATTTTTTTCTAATCTCTAGTATCTCTTTTCCATATCTTTCCAGAAAAGTTACCCCTTTTATCTATTCATTTTATGAGTTGTCAAAAAAACTTTAATTCTCTTTTGGAATCCAGTTTAAGATATGACCTGTCTATTTATTATCGTATCTTCTAAAAGTATGTTCATCTCAATTTTATTTTACTCTTTAAATTTTTTAACTACTGTCAATGGCATTTGTTTGGTTTTTCATTAATATATATATATATAACAATAAAAATAATAAATATAATGGTAATTAACTATTATATACAGTGTTCCAATATGCAGAAGTATTTTTGGTTAATTCCTTAATTTTCTTCAACTGCTGTTACTTCTGCCGATTGAAAGATTATATATAATAGTTAATTACTATTATATTTATTATTTTTATGGTTGTTACAAGTTTCTAATTAACAGACATTTTATATATATTGTAGCTTTATAGATGCTTTTGTAAAGTGGCTATTATAAATTAAAAATTATAAAAATTTTATTGGCTTTATCTTTTATAGCTAAGCTAATAAATATATTCTTCACTGCCATTGGTTGTATAACATATTATATAATCAATATGAAATTTAAATGTCTCTCATATTGGTGCTTAAGAGAAAATATAATTTTATAAAGTATTTAAAAGTGGCTTCTCAAGTAGATTTTGATTAATGCTTATATAAAAAAATAAGCACATTTATATTTTGTCAGTAATCTTCTTAAGGAATAAAATTATCAAATTGTATAATGAAATTATATAAATTTAACATTACAATACTAAATTATTTTAAAGAAAAGCAATTATATTTTAGATTACATTTTTATTTAGGTGTAAAACAAACAGTTCTTACATTTTATATTTTCTGTGCATGTGTGTGTGAAAGCTTACATGTTAGATTTAGCTTTAGTAAAATTAATTATCTTGGTGAGTAAATGATATCATTTATTAAGAGGTCAAGTTAAATTTAATTGAAGTAAATATCTGAGAACTTTATATATGATTTATTTATTTTAAATAAATGATTGTAATATTATTTTAAAACTAGGAAGTATAAATGAAGCAATTGAAAAATATAAACTTATTTTTTTCTTCTTCATATTTGAATGTTGTTCATAAAAATTTACCACTTTGAAAACTACTTTACACTAAATAGTATTACCAAGAATACTGTAAAAGTAGCCTCATTACATTGTTTTGCAGGCCAGAGAGTAATCGAAATAGCTAACAAACTATGTGGAAATTCACCGAAGACACAGAAATACGATGAGCTCATAACACAGCTAAATGAATATTTCAATCCCCAGCCATCCAAGTTTATTGTTCGATTGCACTTTAGAGGCAGAAGACAAAGAAAAAATGAGAAAATAAACAAATATGATATTGGTTTAAGAGAGATGGTAAAACCATGCCTTTACAGTAAATATTTAGAGGAAGCTCTCCTCGAGCAGCTATTATATGGAATAATAGATGACGAGTTTAGGCAGATCTTATTAGCAATAAAAGATCTAACTTACAAGGAAGCTATCACATGTGGAACAGCTTACAAACTGCTACTTGACCAAACGAGAGAGTTCAGAAGTTTCACAAGACCAGAATCACTTCAAGCTACAATTTTTAAAATGTCTGGAGTTAAATCCAAAACAGATAAACAAATTAAATGTTTCCAATGTGCAAAAATCGGCCACAAATCCTGTGACTGCAATTTTCCAGAAAGTGAAAGTTATCAGAAAATAACCGAGTATCCTGAAAGAGGGCACCAGCATACAAAGCCGAGCAGAGAATTTCTGTGCAGAGTGATGGAAAGTAACTACATAAAAAGTGCTACTATAGATGAATCTGATGAAATTATGATAAACGTAAAACTAATCAGCAAGCCAATAACTATGGAAATTGATAGTGGAGCAGGGGTATCGCTGATAAAGAGTAGAGATTGGGAAATACTAATTCAGAATCTAAAATTCCCTCCAAGGGTAGAGAAAACTCAACTCAAGGTCTGGGATGTTAATAAAAATCCCATAAGAATATTAAGAGTTGCAAAAGTAAAGGTAGAAACAATGAAAACTAAAAAAATACTACCAATATATATATATATAGTGAGCAGAGATATTAACCCAATCATAGGCCATGAGTGGGTTGTACCCCTAGGTATAAAAATATGTGTCATAAAAAAAATTGACATAGAATCGCAAGTCAAAAATAACTTCCCCAGCTTGTTCAAAAAAGAACCAGGAAAACTAAAAACCTCGCCTGTAGATATAGAGTTAAGAGACAGAACAAAACCTATTGTAACAAAACCTTGGAAAGTACCTATATCCCAGCAAAGAAAAGTTCAGGAAAAACTAGATGAACTAACAGAACAAGGAATACTAAGACCAGTCGAGAATTGAGAGTGGGCCACTCCCATAGTAATAGTGGAAGGAGCAAATAGGAAGATTAGAATTTGTGGTGACTATCATACTACTGTAAATAGATATTTAAACAAAAGCCAATACCCAGTACTGAATGTAAAAGAAGTCTTAGCCTCCATGGAAAAAAATACATACTTTGCCAAACTAGATTTAAACAGCACATTTCATCAAGTACCTGAAACCAAGGAAACTGCCGAGATTTTGACAATCACAACTCACAGAGGTTAATTCCAACTACAATAGGTTACATTTTGGAATAACAATGGCTCCAAATATATTCCATGCAAAAATGGACTCATTACTCCGAAGCATGAATGGAGTCATCCCATATTTTGATGATATACTAATAATGGCAAACTTTGAAGAAGCATTGAAACACAGAGTGATGAAAACCTGCGAACTGCTCGATAGATTTGGAGCTAGATTAAATCCTGAGAAATGTATTTGGAATACAAAGAAACTTAAATTCCTCAGGCATTTGATCAATAAGCATAGGAAGAAACCTGCACCTGAGAAAGTGAAGGATGTAAAAGAAGCATCACTTACGAAAAATATTAAGGAACTTCAAGCATTCCCTGGACTATTGAACTATTTTGAAACATTCTTAAAAGGCAAGGCTCATGTTGCCCAACCTTTATATAACCTGCTAAGAAAAAACAAAGTATGGAACTGGGGATGCGATCAAGAGAAAGCATTTGAGCAAGCCAAAGTGTTACTAACATCTGAAGGACTACTGATCCATTATGACAACAAGAAAGAAGTCACGCTAACAGAAGACACATCAGAATATGGATTGGGAGCTGTAATCTGACATTCATCAAAACATAGTGATTTCCCCATAGCAAATGCTTCCCGAACTCTAATGGTAGCCAAGAGAAACTACAGTCAGCTGGGTAAGGAAGCACTGGCTATAATATTCGGAATTCAAAAGTTTCACCAATACCTCTATGGGTGAAAATTTAAAGCCATTACCAATCACAAACCCCTACTGGGAATATTGGCGAAGGATTGAACAATACCTGATCGCATAAGCCCTCAAATCATTCGATGGCTAAAATTCTTAGCAGCATATGACTATGAGCTCATGTATGAGAAAAGAAAAAACAGTGCATGCAGATGCATTATCCAGATGTTCAGATAAAGCTGAATTGCAAGGACAGAAACCTATGTAAATTATATTGACCAGCTCACTCCAAATAGTATTAATAGTCAAATTATAGCAGAATGGACTAACACAGACTCCGGCTACAGAGTTCTTAAAAATTTGATAGGAACCAAATGGCCCACTAGATGTTTTCCCTACGTAGATAAAGGATTGTGGAAAGTATGCAAAGGCCTATCTGTAAACAAAAGCTGTATATTGATGGACAACAAAGTGCTTATACCAAGCGATGGTCACGTAAAAATACTTAGATTACTACTATATCAGTGTCATCCAGGAATAGTTAGGGCCAAAATCTTGGCACCCAGCTATGTATGGCGGTCAGGAATAAATAGAGATCTCGAAATGTACATCAAGAAGTGCGAAGATTGTTAAATCATGGCTGACCAACTGCCAAAGAAATATATATCATAGCCTATGCTGGAGAAGGCTTGGGAAAAAATCCAGATTGACCATGCCGGTCCATGGAAAGGATATTATTACTTGATAGTAGTGGATTCATATAGTCAATGGACTGAATACCGAGTTGTAAAAAACATTAGTTCATCAGTAACTATAGAGAAACTTAAAGAAATATTCACTACTCATGGAACACTAGAGATCCTCGTGTGAGATAATGGCACTGCTTTCTGCTCAGAGAAATTTGAAAATTTTATTAACTAATGGGTAATAAAACACATAAGATCACCAATGTATCACCCTGAGTCCAATGCAATTGCTGAAAAGGCAGTCCAAAGTATGAAAAAAAGCTTAAGCAAAATTAAAACCGAAAACCTAAATGAAGCTTTATTTGAAATAGCATTTCACCAACATTGCATGCCATCTAGTGCCACCAGGTAAACTCCAGCTGAACTTCTGTTTCAGAGGAAAATACAAAATAAATTATCAATCTTGTTGCTTCCCAGACAAAAAAGTAACGAGAGAGTAATGGGAGGGAAAGAGTTTGAAATAGGCAACAATGTTTGGTCAATTGAGGATTATTTTGAAATAATAAGCGACTTATTCCTATTTAATGTTAGTATCTTCGCAAAATTGTAAATACATTTTTCATATCCCAAGTTTAGATTAAAATGTAGGAAACAAATATTAATATTTATTAAAACATTTTATATCATTTCTTTATAGTTATTATTAGTTTTTATCACTTATTTATATTGTGAATTTTTTTTAAGACTTCGCTTTTATCATTATTAAAGAAGCATCGTCTCGAAATATTTACGAGATAAAGATCATATTTAAGATATTAGATTACACATAAAATCTATTTGGATTAAATACAGCATTATTGTTATCGATGCTATCTAAAATATAAAAGTATTGGGTAAGTTGATGTACATAAAATCCCTTTTACATTGTTGTATCCTAAGATAAATAAATACATTTTGCATCCATGCCTTTATTTTCTTACTTTATATAATCCTGAAATAAATCATTAGTCAACTTTATTTTTAAATTTTCCAGCTTTAGTTTACAACACTGATTAAATTACTCTTAATTATTACTTATAGTAAAAATATATATATATTTGCAGTATTTCCATTAAATATAAGACTAACAGTATATCTATTATTGAATAGATAACCTTGAGAGAGGTTGCACTTTACCTTAGATCATTTCATGATATATATATGTTGAATTAAAATTTTTCCGTGGATTGATATTCTAATAAAGATCAGAAAATAAGGAGATTTTATCCATGTAAATAGAGATAACATCTGATGCCAGGAAACTATCAATTACTATTAATTGATAATCTCCCTGAGGCTAAATAAATTTTCTCTATTACTTAAAATAGTCCATTTATTGGGGTTTATTATTGTTACTTCTAACATATATACAGTATCTCCAAATTTCATTGAGTAGTCTGAAGTCTGTATTGCTTTTCTGTCAATATTGAAGTTTCAGAACCATAAATAAAAATTGAGGTCAAGCATTGGTGGTCGAAAGGTTAGCGACAGCTGTTTTACAAGCAGTTGTCCCAGGATAGTGGATTCACTTCCTGGTTGATGCTATGACACATGAGAAAAAAATAAATAAAAACTGATAAAACATACATTAATTCTGAAAGGTTTTGATTAAAAAAAAATGCATTGAAAATGTCACACATCCAAGAAATATAATAGTACATGCTGAAATGCAAAAAAATAAATAAATGAAAACTCTGTCAATTTCCCTTTATTATATTTTTATAATACATTAATTTTTATTTATTTTCAGTTATAGTCTAGAAACTATTTTCACAATACACCAGCACTTACTAAAAAGTATGGTATATTTCTCAGATCAATTCATTCTTGAATGTTATCTATCCTTACAAAATACATGCTATAGTAAAACTGACAGCTTAAATGTTATGTATTAATATAAATGAACAGCTAGTCATAATTTGAATCTATGCATTCAATGTATATGTTACTGTCAAACTGTGAAAATCAGAATTGTACAGAATCGATAAAAATTCTGTGCATTGAACAAAAATGGATGTCCAAGTATGAAACAATAATATTCAATGTTGCAAAGTGAGTTATGTGACATTCAATGTCACAAAACACGTTAGGTGACTTTTGACTATGCTTACCAAAAAAAAAAAAAAAACGATTGGTGTGCAGACATGCACAAAGTCACTGAAATATTCATGTCACCTATGGACATAAATATGATGGAAGTAGGAACATGCTGTTGAATGTAGTATTTAATCTAAAGTGAATCTGGAAATACATGCCAAAAAATGAAAATGAATTCTAATAAAAAAAATGTATCCTGTGTCTATGGGTACCAGTGTGTAAGTTCCTATTCCAGATGTCAACAGGAGATGAGATGACTCAAGAAATCTGCTGGAAGTTATTATGAGAGTGACAAATAAGGTTTTTTATTAACTTGGAACTGATAAAGGAATTTTAAACCAACTCTATGCCAAATCCCAATTCATTTTATATTCCAAAACCTTCCTCAAATTTGGAGATTTTCCTGAAAAGAAATAACATTCCAGTTAGCCACTTTCACAGAATTCACAGGTAGTGGCTAACGGTTTTGAAGAAATGCTTGCAGGACTAAGCTCCAAAATTTAACATGCTTTGTATGAAAGAGGACTATTAAATGCAATTCAAAATGTCATTTCAGTCTACCTTGTATTAACAAGTAATTCTGACCTAATCGTGTTCTTTTATGTAGAAAGATCCCCTATTTTACATTTTACACTTTCACATGCATTTTTTCAAAAAAAGTATTTTTGATACTTTGTTAAAAACTAATTGACATTCTTTGTAATGCCTGAATATTCTATACAATGTCTGGGGAAATTATGTAAAAAATTATTGAAGAGATGAAATTTTATACTTTGCTCAAAAACATTACACATTGTATAGAATCCCTAGGCATTTTATATACTGCTGAGTTATCGCAATTTTCCTGTAACATAAAAATATTTGCTTACATTTCTAACATTGAATTATTTTTACTAAAAGCATTCCATCCAGGTTTAATTTTATGATTAGTTTAATCCATTATAATTTCATGTGTTTTATTAATCTGATCAAGATATTTGTAATTGCTAACCTGTTCAAATTCACAGTTGCCAGTTATAATGATAATTTTTATAAATGTAAATATCACCGTTTAAAAGATTTTATGATGATATAATTTGGAATTTATCATTAACTAAAAGATTTTATGATGTAATGTTTAATACATTTTCCTAATTAATGAATAAAATTTTTGTAGTATAACGAGAGTGATGTAATGAAAATTACTCTATAAAAATATTATTCATTAAAGTTGATAACCTCTAGTTTAATGAATGACTATTAAAAATTATGAATACATTTTCCTATTATTTTTATGATTTGGAATTTCAATTCAGATCAAGTTAATCTTAGAAGCAGCTTTAAGATTTTACTTATTTCACATAGTTGGGTCATGGACAATATAACTAATTATCCAGTATTGGCTGAAAAATGGTAATTGGTTATTACTAGATTATGAATAACAGTTTTATAGAAATCTGGATTGACCAGATAGTATGATACAGCTTTTTACTACTTGGATGAAAGGGGAATCATATTTCTAAGAAAGTGAGTACATTTCTAGTGGAAATATAAAAAAAAACATCAATAAATAAATATATATCATTTTATCTAGAGCTGTAAACATGGGTGTGAGATTTAGATATTTGATATATCTTTCTTATCAGATGTGTAAAAAGTTATTTGTGAAAGAATTCAATGGATGGATGCCTTTCTGATTTTTGAAATTGATATAATGGAGACGAGACAAGGGATATACTGATAAACTTCAACAATTTTAAAAATATTTACAGTGCAAAGATTATTCCTACTTTCACAAGATGATAAAATATATAATGGTCTCAGTCTCTATATTGAAAGAGAGTGGTATTTTGAAGAAGCATGAAGATATTAATATGAAACCATAACTTTAGCTCATATGATGAGAGAAATTGGTTTAAAAATGCACACATAGTGAGAAAAGGGATCTTGGTCTGGTGGTTGATTGTGATATGTGGTGGAGATGATATGAAAGATGCAATGGTTAAAAATCAAAATTTTAAAACTTATGTAAATTTTAAATGTCTTAAAAATCAAAACCGTGTAGTGGTATCTACAGTAAGCAAAAATTATCAATAGTTAGCAAATAGTAAAATACATTAAGGAATATAATATGTAGGTATAAAAATATTAAACTATATATTTGGATGTAGACAAAAAAATATTGGATTTTTGTCAAATATTGGTCAAGAAGAACAAAAAATTTCTGTTTTGGTAGATTATCATAATTTAATCAGTATCTTGGTATACACATATGATATCGATATTACATTGATAAATTTTTTTTTTTTGTTATTGCCATTACACACATAGCAGATATTTTGATATTTTAAAACTATTAAAAATAAAAAAAATAATATAAATTTTATTCTGATATCAAAAGAGAAGCTATTGTATTAATATATATATATAAAACCATTAAATAGATCAAATTTTTCAATAAGTCAAGATATAATTTCACTACCTATGACACATCTCAAATGAATATTCTTTTTGTATTAATTTTAACTAAGAATTTATAGCTAAACAACTTTAGCATAAAAATTAATTTCTTATAAAGTTTCAAACAGATATTTTTCAAATCCAAAAATGAAACCAACAGAATTTCATCTTCCTAGATGCAATAAAAATTTCATTAAAGATTTAGACTAATTCATGGTCCTTGTGCTCATTTGTTTTATAAATGAAATTTAGTCACCATTGATGTTGATATTGCATCTGTCAAAATAGTATGTTCACTAAACAAGATTCAAATCCTAAGCAAAAGTACCTCGAATCCGATCATGCTCGAGATACACAGGTCTGGAGCAATCCTGAATTCTAACCTATTTGTCTATTCTTCGAATCTCTGACCCAATGAACAACAATCCTGATGATACAGCACAATTATTTTAATTCCAGGCTCAGAAGCAAAGCGGTAGAGCATAAGATCAGACTGATGATGATGATCGAGATAAGAGTAGCCCAGGAATTACATTTATTAAAGTTTTCCTTATTAATGCTGTTATTAGCTAAAGAAAATAATTCTAAATACTAATTAGAAAATAATAATTCAAAACTAACCAGGATTTACATGAAATATATATTTAATAAATATTGAAAAAACGCATATATATGTTACAAAAGGTTTCATGCTTGGAATGATATTGTCTATTTACAAAACTTGGGATTTGTTTTTATAAAATCCCCTTTACATTAATTATTTAACGAATATAATTTTATGGAGTTTGTTATAACTTGTGCTGAGTTAATATGTCAATTTAATAACATTTTACTAACAGAACATTGTGGATGCCTAAAACAAATATAAAAGATTGTGATAGGTTTAGTACTAAATGATTTGATAAACAGGCAAAATATACACTTTTAATCATTTATCTATCTTATGAAAATCATTATATATACTTTTATTGGCATGGTTTGAAAAAGACGTCTTTGGAGCTTATACATAAGAAACAATGTGCTACATTTACAAGAATATATGATACAATCATTAATATAAATTGATTTACGTATATGAGAATCGATTAGCATTTTAAAAGAAAGTAAAATAAACATACTGACTAATTAGCATGTTGGCGCATTTCATGAATGAGTCATTATTTCCAACAGCTAACGAAAGGTCAAACAGGCATAAATCCATTAACTAAAACAATAATGATGCTAGCATGTCATTAGAGAAATATGGATTTATGGTACTTTAAATACTTCATCATATTAAACACATTTGAGAATGAAAGAGGATTGATACGTTCGCCATTTTGATGGCACGGTATTGAATGGAGAGGTTTGGTTTGAATGCCCAGAGCCAGCTGTATAGTACTTCTGCAGCACAATCAAAACCCACAGGGAGTAGCGTATACCCCTGATTATGAATGATTTTGAGAACTAGTACAAGGGGAGATTCAGATTTCCGAAGTCCCCAATGACAAAGCAATAGAGAAAATATATGTGGAAGGGCCAGCAGTGTTATACCTGTGCGATAATCTTAATACACCTGGGTCGTTTTATGCGATAGATAGGTTCCTCAGAAAACACGTGCAAACGAAATCGTGCAAAAATAGACATAACTTACATTGAAAAAGGGGAATGCGGTCTGTGATTTTTCAAAATTTGCATAAAAGCAAAGCACCAATGTAAAATTATGTTAAAATTCGCGCAAAAAAAAAAAATAAGGAAATAAAATATGACTAATAAAAAATTTCAAATTTGAAAAAAATTGATACAAGACAAACTTTTTTTAACTATAAAATTTAATTTTATTCAAAATAATATATTTTTATGCATAATTTACAGTACAGTAATTTACATTTTTTTATACACGTTTTAATTATTATAGCTATTTGCCGAAAAACATGTTTGTTTGCAAACAACTAGCGCCAACTTCACACTTATGTTGAGTCAACGTTTTTCTGGTGACAATGTAATTAGTAATTAATATTTGAGATGATGATTTTATTAATTGTTTATGAAACTAACAACTAAAAATTAAATTCTTATTTTTGTCTTTAATTTTAATTCCATTTAAAAATTAAATTTTGTTTCACATCACATTAATTTCGGGTCACCTTAAGTAATTTTTACATTGTTAATTACAATTAAAAATCAGATTTTAATTTTTAATTGTCAAATTTAATTGTGCCCATTGCTATTACTGACCTTTTAAAAATAAACTTGTGGACACTAAATGATTAATAATTGATTACATTCTTTTTTAAAAAGCAAAAACAGAATGTGATTTAAAATGCAAAATTAACACGCACAATGTTTGAACAAATTTACATTATAATCTTGTAAAATTTAATGTGTGTATACATAAAATGTGGAAATCATGATTTTAATTTCATTATTGCATAAAATCTTACTATTATAAAGCACAGAAAATATTGAAATTACTAAGATGAAAGTCGAATTCCAATAATGTGCTATTACTTTCAATATAACGTAAGTGCGTGAAATTTATTATTTAAAGTAATAGCGCATTATTGGATGTTGACTTCTGGTGAAACATGAATCGTGTAACTTCAAAATCGTGTTAAATAAGTCCACATAAAAAGAGACCCAGGTGTATATTATATTTGAAAGCCTGTAAATGGTTTGACTCCTGTGCAGTGATATATTTGAATAAAGAATCATTCAGAAAATTATAACGGAAAATAACTCTTTTAACTATGACATTAAACTAACAAAATTTATATTTAACTTCGATTCCCATATACATATTAACTGATAGAATTAGCCATCCAGGCAACAGAAAGAAAGGTGCAATAATTATATTAAGGTTCACAATCTTTTAAAATGAAAATTTAAAGACAAATTCAAATAATGAAGTAAAATATGCATCCACAATAAAATATTTTAGATTTAAAAAAAATGTGAATAACAGATCTAAATATAAAACCAACCTAGCGAGTGATTTCTGTTACTAATGAATAAAACTTTACTAATAAGTTTAACTAAAGCCACTGCTTCTTTCCCCATTAAACAAAGAAAATAAACTCTTATTAGACTCATGAGGTTGACTGATATTGGCATATTTAAAAAAATGAATTATATATATACATTAAACAAAATAAGTTAAATATTTAATTAAGCCACACAAAGCTATATAACATTAATTAAGTGTGAAAGAGCATAGTGAGAACTACATTATACTAGCAAGGGATTACAGAGAGAGTTTAAGAGCAAAATTAGCAGAAACTGATAAATTAATATGTGAATTAATTTAATTACATCTTATTAGAAATTACAACATGAATTTACATATTAAGGCAGCTCTACATTACATGAGGTTACCTCAGGAAAGCACAGCATAGCAGCAGCAGTCAGAGGGTCATCAATTATATGGTCATCTTGTATGGCCAGTCAGATGGATGGAACATGGTGGCAGCAGGCAAACAGTTCTCTGAGAAAAAGAGAGAAAGTGCTTCTTTTCTACTCACAGTTCATAGCACCAAACTTCTGTTGACTTCTTAAAATTTTAAGGCCTGGAAACACTTCTGACAATTTATTTTACTGAAAGACATTCTCACAGAATTTTCTAAGTAATTGAAAGTAACTCAAAATAAAAACTGACTGAAAAAGTAAATGAAAGTAACTAACTGAAAAGTAACTAAACTGACTTCTTTTGTTCTATGGCCCCTTTTTATACACATTTTAATTTTCCCAAGAATGCAATTTCAGTTGACCACAGCTATCTCTGTAATCTTTGATTAAAAACAACATTTAATTAGCAAAATATTTTTAAAGCAGATAAGGCTCGAAATATCATTTTAGATATTTTTTTAGATTTGCAAACAACTAACAAAAGAATTGCTTATGATTTTAATTAAGATTTATAATTTTAATTAATGAAAACAATCTGATTATAGATAAAGATAATTTCAGTATTTTGAGCCTTTTACCTTGTTCTTACATTCCAATACTTTAATTAAATACACACATATAAAAAGATATTTACAATTATATAAGAACATCTAATTTTCAGCAATAAATATTAATAGAATTATTGCTTCATTCATATATATATATATATGCATCACGCACACTACTGTTTTACTTTACTAAATAATTTTATTAATTTCTTGGATAATTATGCCTACAGTGTGTGGGTGAATGGCCTGTATATACTGCGAGTTGCAGGCCCCGCAAGAGGTTAATGTAGATGGTGAAGCATGAAGCTCGATGATAATTAGACATTAACTGCTTCAATATAGACAAAAATAAATTATGAACTATATAAATAATTACTTTCGAATCTATGACTACAGTGTCAGAATTGAAAGATTTAATAAATCTATCAATCAATTTATTTCTTGGATGGATTATCTGTGGGGGTTCTTTATAATATGCTAATAGGTAAAGTGTCTAAAAAAATTCTTATGCACTAAAAAATAAATAATAGCAAAATTAGTTTTGAGATTACTTAAGTCAAATCATATTATTGTTACATTAAAGTAGATATTTTAAATTAACGTGTAACTTAGTGTTGTAAAATGAATTGTTAATGACATAGTGATTTGCACAAAAGGGATCAAGAAATGGCAAATCATCACAAATAATGATAAAGCATATCACTTGGTCATAGTTCACTATGGCTTAATTATTGATCTGTTTTTACAACCAAAATAAAATGGTAAAAAAATATTAATTGTTATTATAGAAACTTTTTTTTTCAGTAAGACAATGATATTTAAGAAAACTAAAAAATTTGCTACATATGCATTTAATAAGTACTGTATTTTTAAAAATATGATTAGTTTATATGATTTTAAATGTTGTATTTAATGGCAATACATATTAGAATATTATTATTGATGATGATGAAGTGATATAGCTTGGTAATTGAATTCATTTTGTATATATTTAGTAATAAAAATGAAATATTCTGGAACATTCAGAGCATGTTAAAAACGATGAGCTCACTGCTTCAATTTTCCACCTGAGAATAATGTAAAATATCTCAATTTAGACAATTGAATGATACTATTACAGTCAGTGTGAAATTTGAATACTCTAACATCATATGATTTCCCAGGCAATAGAATATATATTATTTTACTTTATTATTAAAATAATGAGTACATAAACATATATGTTGACAAATTCTATAATGCTGAAATCATTGGTTTGGGTATTAACTCATTAATTGCTGATTTGTTTATTGGCCAAGTGAGGAAAAAGTATAAACTTTTAATTGGTCAATTCTCAAACTCAATTGTCAAAATATATTCAAATTTTAATATTATATTCACTTTAGTTTCATTTGTAAAAAGTATATTAATAATTTGTCATGTTATGAAAGTTAACGAAAGTTTTTTCAAAAATAAATAGTTATTTATAATTTTTAAAAAAATTCAATAATGCAAATCTTTAAATGAACATTATTCACCAATTAAAAAGTGTTGCTGACATTTTGTGACATCAGTTATTTTTTTATAGTTCTTAAAAATAAATAATTTTTGCTAAACTCTTAATTATCTTTCTAAAATAATTTTATTTTTAGCATATTTTATCAAAATAATTTATAATATGTCAAAAAACCTTTTAGAGTGGTCTAAAACATTCATTTATAGCTTGCAAAATGAAACAAAAGAAATTGGAGTGATTTCATTATTGACAAGAGATTTTCTTTGTTGTCAAAATTTAACAGACAATCAGATCTAAGATAAGTCCACCTTCTGTCTTTGTTTGACCTTAACTGATAGGTTTATTGATTTTTTACTTGTAAAATAATTCATGAGAAGGCAGCATCTTACAGAACTTTTTATAATCTCTTGAATGATGGTAAAATCTTTACCATAGCTCTAAAATTGCCAGGATTTCAACGATGGAAAGTCCATCAAAGTCCATCACATTTTTAACCATGGCTGTCAAAAAATAGGTTAATATTCTTGTTTATATTTCAATTATTTTTTGTGTTTAATATCCAATAGTTTACAAATTGATATTCCACTTTAAAAAAAAAAGAATTTAAGATAATAAATGATAATAGTATAAAATTATAATAATCTTTCTATAATCATTATATTAGTGCTAATATTATTTTCACAATTTATTGTGAAAATTTCAAACTTATTGCACTCATAACTATGATACCCTTTCTTTCCAGATAAATACATTAATGAATATTATTAATCATTTTTAAATTAGAAATTATCATAATTTTGATCCAAATATATACTTTAAACTTTAACTAAAGATGAATATACCTATTATTATTAAACCCAATCACATGGAATAATTAATCCAACCCCATTTTATTCTTACATATGTAATAATATACTGATAACTTTAATTTCATTTCATATACTCCAATTATTTGAATAGAGTTATTTGAAAAATTCCTAAGATGCATTCATGAGAAACCATCACTTATCTATTGTCAGGAGTCACAACCTTTTACATTCTTTATTATCTTTGCTCAATGCTTATCAATATCAAATTGTTACATGTTATTGTGAAAATACTAAACATATTAAACACACAACTGTGACATCATCTTTCTCAGACAAAGACATTAATCATTTTTGAGGTTCATAAATTATCACAAAATATACTTTAAACTTTGTTTAAAAATAAATAAATATTTTATGATGAAACAGTAAATATAACATGTAAAAAGTAGTGATCTGGACCAATTGATGAGTGCTAATTCAGCATGAAATGAATTTTGGAGTCATTGGCTCTTTTGGACATCTTCATTCGTGTAATTAAAAGAAAAGTTATTGGTATACGTTTTTATGATTTTGAATTTCTAGATTAGTATGACCATCTGGACAATTAGAACTCTACTTATTATAGTATGTATTGACATGATTAGACAATTACTAACAGTCAGATAGAATTTTATGTTCCTACTTATTGTAAATGGTTTTAAAGATAATTTATTAAATTTATACTTCTGTTTCTTAAAAGGTAGTCAATTAGATGGTACATTTATTGTTCTATTACTTCATCGTTAGTATGCAAAAAAGAACAAATCTGAATATATTATAAAATAAAAAAATCTGCTTTGTGATCTTTACTATACATCAGACATTGTTAGTTTAATGTTTAGCATGGATACATCAGTTAAAATTCATAAAATGAAACTAATATTAACCAAATAATTTTTAAAAAAAAAATACTTTTTTCTCACCGTTTCCCATCTTTGTTGATATCCATGAACAACTTAGATGTGAGCATGTTTTATCTATTACAACCATCTAGTCTCTTAAATTTCTCATTTTAAATGTTTTTTATGGGTTAAACTCATCTACAAAATTGTCTACATCCCCTATAATATCATATAAAATGCACTCATGTGGAAAAAAAAGTGAATGAAACACCCATAATAATTAATACAATTAGATGATATGCATGACAAACTATGAAAATAGTAAGCAGGACTTGAATTTTTTTCCAGGTGTCTGAATATTTTCATGATTATCTACCACTGGTATAGAAATCTAAGAAATGTTGATTTCATGATTTATTTTTATCCTCATTGATTTTCACTTTATAATGAGATTGAACTTTACAAAATAATACTTTAATACAAGTATTATTATATCAGATTACATGACTAACACCTATTTGTATAATCTCTAGAAAAATATATTTTGTTTTTGAAAACATTTTAAAATGTAAAATATTGACTGAAGTTACTGTCACTTTAGCGCATGAAATTTATATTTATGCATGCTTTTTTATTTAAAAATTGACTCTAAATATATATATATTAATGAAATATTCAGAGCATCATTCTACTTTGTGAAAATTTCAAACTTATTGCATTCATAACTATGATACCCTTTCTTTCCAGATAAATACATTAATGAATATTGTTAATCATTTTTAAATTAGAAATTATCATAATTTTGATCCAAATATGTAATTTAAACTTTAACTAAAGATGAATATACCTATTATTATTAAAACCCAACCCTGTGGAATAATTAACCCAACCCCATTTTATTCTTACATATGTAATAATATACTGGTAACTTTAATTTCACCTCATATACTCTAATTATTTGAATAGAGATATTTAAAAAATTCCTAAGGTGCATTCGTGATAAACCATCACTTATCTATTGCCAGGAGTCACAGTCTTTTATATTTGTCATTATCCTTGCTCAATGCTTATCAATATCAAATTATTACAATTTATTGTGAAAACACTAAACATATTAAACACACAACTGTGACATCATCCTTCCCAGACAAAGACATTAATGATTATTACTAATCATTTTTGAGGTTATAAATTATTCACAATATGCACTTTAAGCTTTGTTTAAAAATAAATAAATCTTTTATGTTGAAACAGTAAATATAACATGTAAAAAATAGTGGCTTAGACCAATTGAAGAGTTTAGAGTTAAGTAAAGATATCTGCTCTTGAGATCATACAAATAAGCATATAAGAGACTATGTGATGTTAATAAAAAATATATTTATCACACTAATATTTTATCATTTGTTAGGTTTAGCAATGCTTTATGTAAAGTGAAGTGGTGATGATGAGTTGTTTAATATTTGTAATTCTCCTTTAAGCTTCCAATGAGATAATCTTTTATATTTAATTTGTTTTTTAAGTCAACATTTTCTGACATTTTTTAAATTGTGATATCTCTTTGCACATTATTTAATGAGATTTCCAATATATATATATATTGTATTGGATCCACACCAGTGTTGGGAACATCAGTCACATTGAGGGCACCACTAGCTTTTTAATGAGCATAGAAAATTTATTTAAGGTGAATGAATATTCACTAACGATGATGAGCATCCTAATATAAAATAAATTACCCACCCCTGACACTAGTTTAGCTTAGAGTATGTGACTCATAATTATTAAACAATTGGTAGACAAACACTGTAAACAAATCTCAGCCAAATTAATTTGATAAATATAATAATAAGTTTATTCAATTAAATGAAAATGAATAAATCATAAAGTTAATTAATCTTGCATCTATTAGTGTCTTAAGATAGTAATTTATTACTCACAGGTTTGACAGTTAAATTGATCTCCTATTCAATTACTTTAAAGACTAAAATAATCTTTTAACAATGTTTTATAGAATAGGATATATGATCTATATTTGTGTCTAAGAAAAAAATAAAATATTTGATTTTATCTCCTTGAATGTTTATGCATATATGCAACAATAAAGATATGTGTGTGTGCAGCAATATGATATTACCTAATGATTATTAAATTAAGAAGGGCTATTGAACCTTAGAGAGGCATGAGAAACTAATGAATAAGTTTACCCTGTAAAAACAAGCTAGTCAACAATCCGATGATTTGTAGCCTAGTTTAAAAAAAATATGAGATTGACCAAAACATTGTGGTCAGAAACTTCAATGAATTCACCCATATATGGTGAAACTTACATACAAAGAGGATGTGCTAATTATACTAAGACCAGGCCATACCAGGAAAAATAGACAGTGATGAAGACCATAGATGGTCTTAGTGATAAAAAGAAATATACTAATAATATTGACAAGGTTGATACTTAGCTACCCTGGTGAAGGAAATAGCAGCCCTATAAAAAAAAGTGGTTTTCATTAAGATGACTTTTAAGTCTACATAAACAAGCAGATGAATACATTTTATATAATAGCATATTATATACAAGTGTTAAAATGTTTTATTATTATGTGTTTTTTAAAACTTTTTATTAAATATAGAATCAAATCACATATATACAAAATAAATTGATTAATGCTAATTAAAAGAAAAAGTTCATTTTCTTTAACCTTCTTTAAAAGATTTTACTGACTGGTTCAACTTTAGACTTGTTTTCTTAAAAAAAAACTTAACTTTCAAATAGATTAAGAGAGTAAGGGAGAGGGATTGAATTATTCTACGATAATAATTAAACTTTATTAAGAACTGTCAAAATTACCAATGCAAAAAAGGAATTTCATTTATAGCCTTTTTTTTTTTTTAATAATACATTCTAAATTCAAGGGTTATCTAAAGAAAAAGTAAAACATTCATGCATGACATATATAATATCAATGAATAGATGCACAAAATAAAATACATTTAAATCTTATATTATGGTTAAGAAAAAATATCATGTGCATATATAAAAGAAAAACACTTATAATAACTCCTAGCGTATTTTAAGATATCAATCCACTGCAGGATGAAGGTCTCTCCAAGTTCAATCCATCTTCTCCGATCTTTAGCTTCTTTTCTCCATAACATTCCTGCATACTTCCTTATTTTATCCATCCATCTCATATGTGGTCTCTTTCTGGGTCTTTACGATTTCTCCGAATCCAGTTTAAGATTTCAATTGTCCATCTATTTATCATCTCTTCTAGCAATATGTCTAGGCCAACTCCACTTTAGTCTTTTATTTTTTTCAATGAGGTCAGTAAACCTGTTTGATCTTTTACCCATATATTGTGTTTTTGATCTATTCTTGTTATTCCCAACATGCATCTCTCCATATTTCTTTCAGTGGTCTGAAGCTTCTGTATTGCTTTTCTATTAAGTGTCCAAGTCTCAGATCCATAAATAAGAACTGGTAAAACACATTTATTAAAAACCTTCCTTTTCAAACACATTGGCATACTTCCTTTTAGTATCAAGTTATTTCTACCAAACATACTCCAACCAAGTTTAATTCTATGATTAATTTCATTCATTATATTTCCATTTGTATTAATAATCTGACCAAGGTATTTGTAACTGTTAACTAAATCAATCTTTATTTTCATATTTTGTGAAAATCCATTAAACATTACTTTGGTCTTTTTAACATTTATCTTTAGTCCTACTTTCCTACTTTTATCTGATAACTCCTGCAACATTTCCTGCAGCTCTAAAGCATTATTTTCAAAAACAACTACATCATCTGCAAAATCTAAATGATTTAAATAATCTCCATTTACTTTCACCCCTCTAGCTTCCCATTTTAATCCGCAAAATACTTCTTGCAGCACTGCTGTAAAAAGTTTTGTAGATATAGTCACCCTTTCTTACACCCTTATCAATGTTGACTTTCCCAGTAGCATTATGTAATCTAATTGTTGCTGTTGCATTTTTATAAATATTCTTTAAAACATGACAATATCCTGGATCTATACCTTGATAATCCAATGCTTTAGTCACTGAAGAAATGTTTATGGAATCAAATGCTTTTCATAATCTACAAATTCAAAGCATAATGGCAACTCATATTCATTTGTCCTTTCTATAACTTCTCTCAATACTAGGATGTGATCTGCTGTACTAAAACCACTTTTGTTCTTTTGGTTGGTGGAAATCCAATATTCTCTGTAGACAAGTTGTAATTATCTTGGTAAAATTTTTGTATAAAACTGATAAAAGGCTGATAGGTCTGTGATTTCTAATATCTTATTATTACCTTTTTTAAATATTAATATTAATACTGCATTCTTCCAATCATCTGGTATATTTTTATCATTTAGACATTTGTTATATAACTTTGCTAAAATAATTCTATTTCTTCACCTGCTTCTTTTAATATATCAATTATAATTCCATCATTACCTGGAGCCTTTTTTTCTTCATAAATTTAATCGCATGTCTCATTTTTTCATTTAAAATTCTGGGCAATTCAGAAGATGTAATAGATATAGGAGGTACTTATACTTTATTACTATATAATTCTTGATAAAAGTCTTCTACCCATTTCATGATTTCATCTTTCTTTTTAGTAAAAATTCCATCTTTTTTTCTTATTGCAGATATAAATTTCCTACCAATACCAAAATGTTGTTTTACACTCTTGAGATTTTTATTCTCTTCTACAGCTATCTTTGCTAGTTCACAGTTATATTTTCTTATATCATTTTCAATTCTTTTTCACACCATTTTACAAAATTTGAGATATTCAATCCTTTTTAATGCATCATTTTTATATATCTTCATATTCCTTCTTTTCTTCATAAATTCTCTAGTCTCAGTAGAAATTTGATTGGTCAATTGCTGCTTTTTTTACCAGCTATCTTTGTTGCAGTTTTTAAAAATGTATCAGTTATTTTCATATTAATTTCATTTAAATGTGAATCATGTTCAAAATCTACTAATGCTTGAAACTGATTTGTAAGTTCTAATTTAAATTCATTGGAATGTATCTGATGATTAGGAATATCAACTGTAAATATTGTTTTTCTTAACAATTTTTGTCTCTCCAGTTTTACATTAACATGTATCTTACACCTTACCAATCAATGATCACTTCCTGTGTTAAATTTATTAAGAACATTACAATCTTGAAATATGCATTTCCTGTTAGTCAAAATATAATCCAATTCTGCTGTATCTTTATTTGGATGCTTCCATGTCCATTTCCTTTTAACATTTTTCTTAAAAAAAGAATTCATAATATAAAGTTTTTCTTTTTCTGCAAACTCCCCAAGTCTATGTCCTCTCTCATTTTTATTACCATAACCAAAATTACCTACAGCAATTTCATCTTTCATTTGTTTACCAATTCTAGCATTAAAGTCTCCCATAACAATTTTAAAATGTTGTTTGCTTTGATCAAAAGCCTTTTGTACATCCATATAAAAATCTTCTACTACTTCATTACTGTGAGAACTTGTTGGGGCATAAACCTGAATTGTCTGCTATTAAGTTGTATAACTAACTAATCTTGTCACTCTGTCCAACACACCATCAATCTCAACAATCTCGTTCTTTCACTTTTTATTTATAATGAATCCTACTCCACTTGTATTTCCAATATTTGTGCCTTTATAATAGAGTACATGTCCACTTTTTAAATCAATTGTCTCTTCACCTCTTCTTCTAACCTAAATAAAAAGTCATCAAAATCGCAGCCTGGGTCTGCAATCAGGGGATTTTTAGCACCCTCTGCCTTTGGCCACCAACCGCTGCCTTGGTTGGTGACTTTACAGCCTCCTGGGAATAAGGGCCATGATTTATTTTTGTCTGTCATAATTGTACAACTATTGGAAAAATATTTATCATTTACACATATATTCATTCTGCCTTATCAGGCAACTGAGAAGAAAGACCATGGTGTTTCTTGATCTTAAACTCAGAGGTAAAAAACCAATAAATTCACCATGCTGTTGGTGAGCAGCCCATCCATGTTCGTATACTATATGAATAATCACATAGTAATAACAGCTGCAACGACAAGAATGTATGGAGTGGGCATTAGAAATTTGCCCTACTCGGTTACTTTAAGGCCTCCAAGAGGAATCAAAGGGTCTCCTTTCAGTTGTTGCTTAATCTAGATTCATAGTAATGCATTTTCTTCACTTTTTTTCTCACAACAGTATTTTTAATTTTTTTTTTTAATCTCTGTATTTAAAAGCTTTTAGTGTTTTTTTTTTAGTTTCATTATTTAAATAGTTGATTTAGAAAGTGTTTACACTCCAAACTAAGCATCTTCATTTTCCTACCTTCTTTTAAATTGTAATCTTATTGTTTCACAAAATAATATTTTTTTTTTTTAAATTAGAAGTTGTTTTTTTTTTGTTTTCACATCTCACTTATTCTTTATTTTTTTACATTTTATGAATATATATATGTAATTAAGCTGTAATTAGAATAATATTAAGACAACTTATAAATTTGATAACATTTTCCATTTAATATAAATAAAATAAAATTAAAAAGCTTTGTAATACAAATGATTTTAATTGCAATCGATTTAAAATTACAAAATAATTCTATTTGTAATCATTTGTACTGTTATAATATAAATTTCAATTTAATATTTTTAACGGTTAGTATCATTATAAATTAATTAGTAAATGGAGTTACCGTCATATAAATAACGATGATAAATTTACAACTAAATTATTAAGTGGTAAAAATATTAAATTTAAATAAATGACTAGCTGAAAGAAAAGTTATAATTTCAGTTGGGTTGTATCTCAAATCATAGCTATAATGTCCAGCTATTATCTCATATATAATGAGAATAATTGATCAAAAGAGACCTCTTTTGATTAATAGTAGTTTGGACAGGTTTGCTATTGTTTTCTTTCAGTCTGCAGAACCAGTTATGATTAGTTGCTTCACATTAATACACCTTGACTGTTAATTTAACTTTATATATATAACGGTAAACCCATTTAATAATATATTTAATTCAACATATGTATGTGAAAATAATCCCAGTGCTTAATACTAAACTGAAATAAATATACAAATATTAAATCACTTCACATGGCTAATAAATTCAGCACCACCCTCTGTGAAATAAATATTAAATATATTAGGTCTGTATTTCAAAATAGCCACTGTCTAATATATTTATATACTTATTTCACAGATCGGCAGTGCTGACTTTATTAGGCATGTGGGGTGATTTAATATTTGGATATATATATAATTTTAAATAGATTGTTTAAACAGTGAATGATGTTATAGTAAATAGTACACATTCCATTTAGTTATATAAAAAAATCATTCGGTTAACAAATAAATCACAATAAGTAATCAGATTGATTTATTCTCACATCTCCTTTAGTTAGTTAGTTAGGACAATCTTTTTAATATATAAAGAGAACTAATTTGAAAGTGTCTGCTATTTTATTATCATATTGTCAGATGACTAGAGGGTATGTTTCTCTTTACTATAACAGTATTTATTGATTTAAAAGATCTACTTATCATTTTATATTTAAAACACTTAGTGATTGTTTTCCTTATATATTTATAAGTAAACGTTTGTTATACAGTTAAAAAATAAAAACATTTTTTTTTTCCTTTGTCAAATAAAAATCAACCAGTTAACACATAACTTATAATAAATAATTAGATTGATTTATTCTCATATCTATTTCTCTAGTTGTTCAAGACAATCTTGTTAAATAAAGAGAACCAGTTTGAATGTATCTGCCACTTTCTAATTACAGTATTGTTTATTGTCCAATAATTACAGGGAATGTGTCTTATTTACTATACAACACTTGCTGTTGAAAGACCTATTTAATGTTATACATTTTCATTTAGTGATTATTTTTGTTATATATATACAAAAAATAATAAATGCAAAAAAAATTACTTGTATATAAAATTACTTTAATATTTCAACCAGAAAATATATATATATAGTAAAATGGTGGTGTTCAAAGATAACATATTTGAAAAAAAAAATTTTTTTAATCTTATTAAGGTTTTTTTTTTTTGTCAAATGCATTATTTTTGAACACAGCCATTTTACTATATATATTTTTTTCTGATGAAAACCAGTTCTCTGGTTGAAATATTAAAATAATTTTATCATCATCATCATCATCGTCATCAACTATTATCAATCCCCTGAAAGATAAAGATCTTTCCAAGTTCAATCCATATTCTCCTATCTTTAGCTTCTCTTCTCCACATCACTCCTGCACACTTTCTTATTTCATCCATCCATCTTACATGTGGCCTCTTTTTGAATCTTTTACAATCTCTTGGAATCCAGTTTAAGATTTCAGTTGTCCATCTATTATCATCTCTTCTAGTAATATACCCAACCCAACTCCACTTTAGTCTTTTAATTTTTTCAATGAGATCAATAATACCTGTCTGTGTGCTTACCCATATATTGTTTTTGATCATTTCTTCTTACTCCTAATATGCATCTCTCCATACTTTTTGAGTGGTCTAAAATCTCTATATTGCTCTTCTATTGAGTGTCCAAGTCTCAGATCCATAAGTAAGAACTGGTAAAACACATTTATTAAAAACCTTCCTTTTCAAACACATATGCATATTTCCTTTTAGTATCAAGTTATTTGTACCAAAAACACTCCAACCAAGTTTAATTCTATGATTAATTTCATCCATTATGTTTTCATATGTATTAATAGTCTGATCAAGGTATTTGTAGCTGCTAACTTCTAACTCATCATAATCAATCTTTATTTTTATATTTTGGAAAATCCATTGAACATTACTTTAATCTTTTTAACATGTATCTTTAATGCTACTTTCCTACTTTCATCTGATAGCTCTTGCAACATTTCCTACAGCTCTAAAGCACTATTTTCAAAAACAACTACATCATCTGCAAAAATCTAAATGACTTAAATAAACTCCATTTACTTTCACTCCTTTAGCTTACCATTTTAATCTACCAAATACTTCTTGCAGCAATGCTGCAAAAAGTTTTGGAGATATGGAGTGACCCTGTCTTACACCCTTTTCAATGTTGACTTTCCTAGCATCATTATGTAATCTAATTGTTGCTGGTGCATTTTTATAAATATTCTTTAAAATATGACAATATCCTGGATCTATATCTTGAGGATCCAATGCTTTAATCATTGAAGAAATGTTTATAAAATCAAACACCTTTTCATAATCTAAAAATCCAAAGCATGATGGCAACTCATATTCATTTGTCCTTTCTATAACTTCTCTCAATACCTGAATATGATCTACTGTATTAAAACCACTTTTAAATCCAGCTTGTTCTCTTGGTTGGTGGAAATCTAATGTTCTCTGTAGACGAGTTGTAATTATCTGGGTAAAAAATTTGTATAAATCTGATAAAAGACTAATAGGTCTGTAATTTTTAATATCTTCTTTATCACCTTTTTTAAATATTAATATTAATACTGCATTCTTCCAATCATCTAGTACATCTTTATCATTTAGACATTTGCTATATAACTTTGCTAAAAAAAATTATATTTCTTCACCTGCTTTTTTTAATATATCAATTATAAATTCCATCATTACCTGGAGCCTGTCCTTTCTTCATAAATTTAATTGCATATCTCACTTCTTCATTTAAAATTCTGGGCAATTCAAAAGATATAATAGATATAGGAGTACTTGTCCTTTATTACTATATAATTCTTGATAGCAGTCTTCTACTCATTTCATGACGTCATCTCTCTTTTTACTAATAGCTCTATCTTTTTTTTTCTTATTGCAGATATAAATTTCATACCAATACCAAAATGTTGTTTTACTCTCTTAAGACTTTTATTCTCTTCTAACAGCTTTTTCTAGTTCACAGTTATACTTTTTTATATTATTTTCATTTCTTTTCCACACCATTTTACAAAATTTGAGGTATTCAATCCTTTTTAATGTATTATTTTTGTATATCTTCATATACCTTCTTTTCTTCATAAATTCACTAGTCTCAATAGAAATTTTATTGGTCATTTGCTACTTTTTTCTACCAACTATCCTTGTTGCAGTTTTTAAAAGTGTATCAGTTATTTTCTTATCAATTCCATTCAAATCTGAATCATGTTCAAAATCTGCTAATACTTGAAACCAATTTGTAAGTTCCTATTTAAATTCATTAGAATGATTCTGAAGATTAGGAATATCAGCTGTAAATATTATTTTATCTTACATCTTACTAATTGATGATAACTTTCCTGTGTTAAATTTATTAAGAACATTACAGTCTTGAAATATGTGTTTTTTGTTAGTCAAAATATAATCCAATTCTCCTGTACCTTCATTTGGATGCTTCCATGTCCATTTCCTTTTAATATTTTTCTCAAAAATCTTGAAATATGTGTTTTTTGTTAGTCAAAATATAATCCAATTCTGCTGTACCTTCATTTGGATGCTTCCATGTCCATTTGTTTTTAACATTTTTTTCAAAAACAGAATTCATAATATAAAGTTGTTTTTTTTCTGCAAACTTCACAAGTCTATCTCCTCTCTCATTTCTATTACCATAACCAAAATTACCTACAAAACTTTCATCTTTCATTTGTTTACCAATTCTAGCATTAAAGTCTCCCATAACAATTTTATTATTTTTTTATATTTCTTTTAGTTAGCTTATATATATATATAAAGAGAATGAATTATTTTTTTAATATAATAGCATAATGCCAAAGCATAAAGAAATGGATTAGGGATTTATGTTTAAAATGATGTTTGAGTAAAATGCAATAAAAATGTAGAATATTTACTGCAGAATGTAATAAACTTAAGAATGATAAATAATTTAGTTTATTATGAGAGTATAATAATTTAATAAATCAATTGTTTTATTTATGACCACTAATTGATAGAAAAATAATTAAGAAATTGGGGGGGAAAGTAGTAAGTCAAAAAGAAAAAAATGTTTAAAGTTTTAAAAAAAGAAGAAAGAATAATGGGTACAATATAGTATATATAATATAATTATATGGTTACTTTCTCAATACATCATTTGGGCATCCATGTGGCAAGTATAACACAGAAATTTTATTTAATTGACTACTGAAGATTTATACTTTACTAAGTAAAAAAATCAACTTATTTCTTCAGTTCATAAGTTTGCTATTCTACCATAACATTAGTTTGCAAAGGATTCTACAGTATAATCTACATAACTATCAGTTTTTTAATATATAAATTTAAAAACCTGACAATATTATATCACATAATACTAACATAAATTATAATAAAGAAGTTAGCAAAGTATAATCAAATGATAATTACAATTATTGATCCTTAATAATATTCTATTGTTGGGCTTTATACATTAAATTATAAAAATAATAAGATGGTAAATCACTTAACATAGAAGCTTTGTATCCAAAAATGACAGGTTGAATTTCAGTTCAAATCTTTTAGCTGTCAAGTTTGCAATGAAACTAAACAAGGCCAAAAATAACTGAATGGATCCAGGAAGTTCAGTTATCAGAAGTTTTCATTCTATCATTCCAGTAAAATCATAATTATTTTGAAGTTTTCAATAAGTAATCAACAACTGTTTTTTGAAGGAGGAGGGAGAGACTTCATCTTGAGATTGAATAACAAATTTCTGTCCTTATTTATACCAGTGTTCAATTGTTGAACATTTCAAAGTATAAAAAAAAAACAAAAGTAAAACATTAATCATTTAAACATATAATTTCCTTATATATATATCTAAAAAAAGATACCTAAAAAAACAAATTAGATTGATTAGATATATTTATGTTTCTTTAAAAACATATATTTAGCTGAGTTAAAAGTTTATATCTAAGTTAGGAAGGGTATTATAATCTCTAACTCCATAAATAATTAATAATAAACATTAATGAGTTTATCTGAAGTGGATGGTAGCAATGCTGTGAATACAGAAAATTTGATATTTCTCCCTCAAACTGTAATAATGTGATATTACTAAATATTAAACAAATTATGATTCAAGATATATATATAAAAGATTGTGGTTTGGGCCAAATAAAGAATACTAATTTGCATGAAATGCATCTTAAGGGTCTCTTATCTTTTTCTAGGTATCTTTATTCATATATTTCAAAAATGTATGTTGAGAAGGAAGTTTTTTAAGTATAACTATATATATTTAAGTGTATTAATCATATAAATTGCATTTACCTACAAATAAAACATATCATAAATAATAATGTACTTAAATATGAAAGTATAATATTGTACACAAATAATAAAGTTATTAATCATGTTATTTCTTAAAGCGTTTTTTTTAACAGCCTATCATGTGCTTAAGTAGATTTTAAGAAGCGAAGTAATAAATATTATTTGCCATAAGTCATATAAACATACAGTATATGTTGTTGTTGTGTTTTTTTTTTTTTTTTTTAAAAAAAAAAAACATTTATCAAATGCTTTAAATCATTTTTTACACAAATGGAAATGAAATGACAGAATGGGCTGTCAAACTCACATCAGTATTTATTTAAACTAAACTAAAATTATCAACTGTTTATAATCCAAAAATTATGAGTTCATTTTTTATATTTAAAAAATATCAGATAAATAATTTCTTTTCTAATATAAAAATATTTCATCTTTTTTATACTTTTAACATTTATAAAGATTTATGAGTAAAAAAAAAAAAAAAGATTATAAAATGCTGAAATACTTTAACCATATTGCTTTAATTAATGTGAAGATAAATTTACATAAGGAGTCTCATAGTGTAATGGTTAGAATATGCTTATGACTTTTTTTTTTCACGTGTCATAGCATCGGCCTGGAAGCAAACCCGCAACCCTGGACAACTGCTTGTAAAGCGGATGTCACTGACCTCTCGACCACCAATGCTTGACAATATGCTTATGACTTGATATTAGGATCTAGAAAAAATGAACTTTAATTTTTTTTAGAATACAAACGGGTTTAGGATTTATTATTTTCAAGTAGTTAGTTCATAGATAACCTAACAAACCATCCAATAATGATAATTATAGTAATAATAATAATAACAACCGCAGCAACAATAATAATAATAACAACAACAATAATAACAATAACAGCAATAATAATAGTCAATTAATCAATAGTTCAGTACAAGTTTAAGAAGTAGTGTTAGGATATGATTGATGTATGTTGAGCCCCAGGGTTTTTCATTTTATCACACCATGCAGGACAAGCATCCAATAAAGGTCAGTTAATGTGTGCATAGTTATTTCCAATTAGAAGGTAAAAATATCCAGTTATTCTGCATTTGTCAATGCACTACAAAAGTAAAGATTATCATTATAATATGAGGCATCTATAAAACTGGGAGAGGAATTTATTTTCTTTTATAAAATATCTTCATTTTTATACACATACAGAAAAATAGTTTGTAGTGCTAATATTTTGTTATTAGTTGTTTATATATATATATTATTTTTTTAATTTTCTCTTTTCTTTTTTGCTTTACTATCTTCTTAAATAATTTATTTGCTTTTAATTTAAAACAACTTATGCAACAGTAAAATGGTAGATTGTAATGCAGTCTTAAGCAGAAAAAAATAAAATGTTCCAGTATATTACAATGGCTTCTCAGAGAAGTGCAATATATTTATGTAGTATTAGATTTACAGATTCTTCAAAAGTATAAAAAGGATTTTGAATTTGGGTTTATATGTTCTAAGATATAAATATAATCTTTATGTAGATAAATCATCCATGAAATTCTTTTGATATTTGAATATTCAATTGGCTTATTGATTTAATTGATGAAACTATATTTATTTTTTTACTCAAATAACAATCACTCTAAAAGGCTTTAGTTTTTTTATTTACTATTCAATCAGTCCACTGAATGATATTTAACATAACACAGGTTAAAATTTAAGTTTTATTATAAGAAACTTCTTAAAAGTATTAGACTGGTTAGACTTCATGGAAAATAATATATTATTATATACATAAAACTATTTCTTTTCATTTAAGATATTATACTTTCTGCTAAATGACAACTATGACATTGAAATGTAACAATAATATATGCAATTATATCAGTGATTTTTATTAAAAAAATATTAAGAACATAAAATATAACCTAAATATATTTTTAGTGTGGAACCACTTTTTTGGCAAATATTGTATTTAAAATAAAATAAAAAATACAAAAATTCTATATTTAACTATGAATGTTCCAAGAATCATTCAACTGAACATAATTAGAGTAAATCTATGCTATTGATAAACTGTGCTTCATTTATTTTCTATTTTATGTTATTATGTTCACCATCTATATTTTTATTAAGGTTGAAAACATAATGACATATCCTTTTAAATTTTTAAAATACAGATGATATTGTAGAATCTATTTGGGTTTATTATAAATGTTCATATGTTACTTTAAAATGAGGTTCTCCCTCAATTCATCATGATCAACCTAAGAGAAGTTTTCATTTTTAGTATTTAATTGTTTAATCTTTTTTTTAAAGTAGTTGATACATTGCAGTCCACTTTATTCTCATAATATGAACAAAACGTACAGTGTTGTAAACCTTGTCATATTTAATATCCTTATTATAGATGTAATTTTACACCACCACACATTTTTGAAACAGAAATAAAAGCTTTTCAAAAAAAAAAAAACAAATGTTCCCAAGATGCAATTCATGCTGAACGAGTCTTAGATTGTTGAAATAAAAACTTTTTTAAATGGGTGAAAGACAGTTTCTGTTTTTTTGTCACAGAGTAAATAATTAATATCAAAAGAAATTGCAGTAATTAACATAATGCATTTTATAAGTTCAGGTATAGTAGATTAAATAAGACTTTTAAATAATCTTGTGGTAAAAGTTTTTTGAAATGTTTTAAAGTTCATAGGAATGATTAGGGTAAGCCAGAATATTGTTTATCTTTAAAAAATATTTAAGGAAAAACACAGGCTCCAAATAGAATCATTGCACAGTATAATGTTTTCCTTAGAAACATAATATCAGTGCCTGTATGAGTGTGCCACCAGAATCATGGATTTGATACCTGTAAGCACACAACACCTACCCCCTACTAGTAATAAAGACAGCATTATTTTGTATTTTTTTCTGTCATTGAAATACACTTATTTGATGGAATGTTGCTTTAAGTGGAATCTTCATTTTCTAATTAAAAACAGCTGGAATATCCATTTAGCGACCTATAATTAATGTTTATTTGATTCATATATAGTACAGCTGTGTGAAAAAATCTTAAATTTGCTCTTCTAAGATTTATCTAACCATTAAATATTCAAATGGTTTATTGTTCAGGAATTCATAAAAATGACAATGGAATTAACAGAGCTGCAGCATAAGGATCTTGAGCTCTAGAATCTTACTACACAATGAATTTGCATAAGATGAGTCTAGTAAATCAAACTTGTAAAATCACTTAGCAATAATGGGCTAATATAAGAAAATTTGAAAAATGATCCATTTCAAAGACTAATATTTGGAAAAACATTTTTCTTGGTATAATGTGAAAACAGTGTGGAGGAAAATGGGGCAAAATCTAGTGAGTTCTGAAAAGATGGTCAGTTACAAGCTAATGTTTCGTGATCTGAAAAAAAAAATTCAATACGGGTTTATAATTAATCTTGAGAAAGAAGAATGCATTCCGAAGGAAGTTAAAAAAAAAAATTCTAATAAACTTTGTAGGCTAGAAAGAAAACATATACAACTAAAGTCTCACAAAAGTAATTTTGACCAGAACTTGAAATGTTCTTATTTGAACAAAACAGCACATAAATGAAATAATTTTTACTTTAAGAAAAAGAATAAAATAGCAAAAATGCATACAATATCTAAGATAATTGGATTTATATGAAGTAAAATGATTGTACATTTTTGGCAAGTATTGTTTTTACAACTCATTGAGCTACACAATTGCTCATCAGAGCTTGGGGTCCTTTGTCAGATATATTGGAAAAATAAATGAGTAATGATAAAATACACAATGTATGCAATTTTATTTATATCCTTGATTTTTTGGCATTCGGAGAAGCTTGTTTTAAGAAGTGCATTAAAACAACAGAGTGATTTTCTGACATCATTAATATCACTTAATTTAGCAAAGTTAAGTTAGAAAATATTTAATTGATCTTGAATTGACTATAACACTACTAAATTAAATTTCTTTGAAAGATTTTTTTATATTCATTATTTGTTCTAATCCAATCTCACCATTATCAGGTAATTCAATCTTATGACTGATTTTAAAGAATCTGCAATACACTACTTCATAATTTCTTTTTGACTTTTGCATAAAAATCCATTGATGCATTTCTATACCTACAACACATAAAAATATCTCATTCTAACTCTTATTCTTTTAACTTGTATTTCAACATTCTAAAAATTACTATGATGTATACTGTGTATTATTATAGAAAATACTTCCAATCTGATAACCATCACAACAGTCACATTCTGGATGAACTATCTCAAATGATTCTACATGAGCTGCTTTCTGTATTTTTTTCAAAAATTTCAGACATCTGATCCATAAAGTAGAAATGACCAAATATGGGATTAGGATACATTCTTGAAATAAAAGACACCCACTTTCTAGATGCAAAAAATTCACACTTTTCTTTAAAAGCAATCTTTGTTGTGGCAATCCTAAATCTGATTTTTTATAATGCAAGAAACTTTCATTAAGAGTTCATTTAATTATAAAAAAAATTTCACATTCCATAATCTGTCTATTACCAGAGGACATTTTAACAATGTCACAATATTATTTTCTACTGGATATTATTTTTAATTAATTCAATCCATAATTATTTTGAAATTTTGTTTTCATTGAATAATATTATCCTCTGAATAGTATTTATTTATTTTTACTATAAAAAAATTATAATTATATAACAATGGGATGATAAAAATTATGATGTAGAAATAATACTAACATTGTTTATATTCCATTAGAAATTTGGCAGAATAATTAAAACTGTACATTAACATTGGAAATACTGCTCTTAGTTTTGAAATTTGTTTTTAAAAAAGGTATAAAAACCTCAAGGTGTACAATTCTTTCTATATTTTTAGAAATCTTATAATCTTAGTTAATGTTTAAATATTTTATGTACTCTAGTTTAGATGTGAAAACATTTCAGATGTATATCTGAGGTTTCTCCTTTTCTCTTTATGTTTTAGTAACTTGAATTAATTACAGAAAAGCTGTCCACAAGAAATTTGATTTGACAAAATAAAATATCACACTATTTTTAAACTTTGAAAAGTGTAATTCTTAAATAATGTAGAAAGTTATTGACATAGAGTTTGATGATAATGTTTTACTTTAGACAAAAGTATTAATACCTTTATAGTCATCAAAATATCTGATGCTAAGTAAATATGTTGTTAATGGGTGTGGCATTACAATACAAATTCCAGTCATTGGTGATAAGTATTATGAAAGTGATGTAAATATATCAAGTTCTTTTCTAAATTAGAAAGAAAATTGGGTGCTGATATAGTACGTGCTCGGAGGCCATTTTGAATTTGGAAACACCCAAAAACACTGCTGGCACGTTTATTGCTTGCATGTGCTAGCAGTATTTTTGGGTGTTTCCAAATTCAAAATGGCCATTGAGCGCATACTATATCAGCACCAAATATCATTTACAATTTATTTTTTAAAAAAATGCCTTAACATACAGTTAATTTTTTGAGATTTACGGTTGCAATATTTGATTATCATCACTATATATATTAGCATTTTTGGTTTATTTTAAAGTAATGTTTAATTTATATCATTATAGTTTTTAAATATTGTTTTTTAAAATTGTAATACTGATTTAGTATACAGCATTGATAGACCGGACTGAGATTTTTAAAATAGCATTTATTATTTTTCTAGTGATTGCTATATTTTAAAGGGTTTTTTAAAATATTGCAATGTTTGATTATGACTATATATACAAATTAGCATTTTTGGTTTATTTTAAAGTATTTTTTAATTTTCACCTCTTTTTCTTTTCCCGCACTTTTTTTTGATAGTAGCACCTTAGGCTATTTAATGTGATGTTTTCCCACCATTTTTTAAGTGTAGTCCCTTCTCACCACCTTTTTTAATTATAGTGCCTCGGGTGTCTTATTTTTTTTGAAAAATGAGTGTTTTTAGTCGATAACATTTATCGCTTGCATGTGCCAGCAGTGTTTTTGGGTGTTTCCAAATTAAAAATGGCCACCGAGCATGTACTATATCAGCACCAAAAATTGTTCACTGTTTGCAAATCACTTAACAGAATGATTTAAATTGGGTAGATTTTTTTATTTTATTTTATGGTATTGACAAAAAATTACAAAAACTATAAAAGATAAATTTGTACTTTGATATTATTCCTGCTATCATATATTATTCTGGTGATATTTTCATCTGGTAATATTTGTTTATGATGTCATGGCAACCAAGAATCCTGGCATGACTAACTCATGTCAATTAAACTGATCCTTTTCAATTTAGAAGATATTAAATGATTCATTGTGCCATAGTAACTCCCCCTCCCCCACAGTACAATACATCTCTCACATCATTTGTAAGTAATACAGTTTTATATTTAAAAATACATTTACTTTATATATTTGTTTGTTTGTTTGTTTTTTGCTATAACTTTGGTTTTTTTTTTTAATATTTAAAATATAATGTTAAACTTGCAGCAAATGTATCACATTATTTGTATTTTTATATATATATTTAAAAATACAGCAGTAAAAGTTGTTATATATATTTTTTGCTAAACTTTATATACATTTATAGTTAAAAGTTGTTATATTTGTGATGTTTTTTTTTGTAAAAAGATAATTAAAATACAAAGTTAAACTTATAGTTCACCATTTTTAGATAAAAGTACAATTTAATTTTACAGTTCACTATTTTTTTTCTTTTTTTTTTTTTTTAGGTTAAAAAAATAATGGAAATCTAAAACTTTGTTACAACTCATCATTTAAAAAAATGTTTCAGAGTTCTTTTTTATATTTCTTCCTTTTTCCATAATGAATATATTTTTCCATCATTGAAAAGTACATGGTTTTTTTTTAGATTTGCAGTTTGCTATTACATGTATAATATGATGGCACAATGCGCCATAGTAAGTTGGTAAGGGGAAGGATGGCTTTGATGACATGTAGTGTCATGCTAAAAAGGCACAATTCACAAGTACTTGTTTTATTTAATATCATAATTTTTTTTTCCATAATAAATATATGTCACCATTATATTTTTTTAGATTTGAACTTTCATATTACATATGTTATGACTTATAACTCCAGGTCATGTATTATTCTAAGTTTGCAATATGTTTAAAATAATGCCACCATAGGTTCTGTGGATAAATTTTAATGATTAAGTTTGTCTGCACATTTCTTGGAAGCATTATTCTAAACATATTGCAAACTTAGTGTAATATGTCAGTGGAGCATACATCATATCAGGAATAAATTTTATACCAGTAAATGGACACATAAATCATAAACATTATCCATTGATGAGAATCAATTTTTTTTTTCTTTTTAGTCAATAAAATAACTTTCTGGGAGACCATTTAATGTATACTAACATATCCAAGTACCATTAAAGGACCTAGGGATGCCCAAGATTACACATTATAGGATTTGAATCTTAATACAATATTATCTATTTATTAAATGATTGAAACTTTTCAAGCAAGCATAGGATATTTTTTTAGATAACTGCCTCATATCCAATCTAGTTACTCATCAATTATTGATCAGTGAATGGATATCTATTAAGAGGCAAAAAAATCTTCAAGTCTTCACCATCAATTATTAGTCAGTCTGTTTAATAATATATTTTATCTGTCAAAGATCTTTCTTCTGCAATAACTAATTAATACTTTTATTTTTCATGTTCAATGGATAAATAACACATTTATTTTTCATAATAATTTAGTTAACAAATATTTGATATAATCATATAATATTTTATAGTAGTCATAAAAGAAAAAGAAGGCATAGAGCATTTAAGAATTCACATAAATATGGATCAACATATGTAGATTATGATTAATTGGAGAAAAAGCTGTCAAGATGTTTCTTTTCTCAGAACTTGTATTTCTAAAGCATAACGTGTATTTATCAACTTTGCTTAAGCTGACAGGTAAAAGTTTTAAAATGGATTTATATTTATTAGCCAGTTTGCAAAAGACATGATTAAAATTAATGTCAGCATAACCATTGGAAATAAAAAGTTTTTTTTTTCTTTTTCAGAAAATAAATTTAAATTGTCGTTGTTGGTAATCAATTGTTTCTGAACAGGAGAACGATATGAATACGCATGTTAATATCTATTTGTGTGTGGAATATGATAAGCATTCTTATAGGTTAATAATATAACTGATTAAACTTGGAAAATATTTTCGGTAGTAAGGTATTAAGTCTATTAACAAATCTTATAGTATAATAAATACCTCATTTAATTCCTTTTAATTAATCATTTATAGAAGTAAAAACAAGACATCTATTTTATAATAAATTTAAATTTACTTTTTAAATGTAACACAGGAAGCCAAATTTTATCATCTTTTTAAAAACTAAATCTTTTTTCTTCTTTGCCTTATTCTTTTAATTTTTTTCTGTTTGATTTTATTTTCAATTACATTCTTAATATAGTTATTATTTTATATTCATATGTGCAATATAATGTGGTTTTCTAATATTTATTCTATATTTTCCCCTCTTAATTCTTTAAAAAATAAGTAATAGATAATGGAATACAATTTATAAAATTTGAACTTACTTCTAAAAGTTTTCAGTTTAATTATATACATGTATCATTAAGAAAAGAAAGAAAGAGGAAAAAAAGGGAAAAGAGGATGTAAAGAAAGCTATTCCCTGGAAAGATATCAACATTTGAATTTTCTCTTTGAGTTTTTAAACACAGGGTTGACCAATTGAGAAATTATAGATTTTTTTTTAAGTGTCATAGCATCGGCCGGGACGCGAACCTGCAACCCGGGCAACTGCCTGCAAGTACAAGGCAGTCACGCTGACCTCTCGACCACCAATGCAAGACTAGAAATTGTAGATTTCTATGCAAAAATGATGATTTACTTTAGTGGTAATTGGTAAAAGATTTTTATCAAGAATTATATAGTAATAAAGAACAAGTACCTCCTATATCTATTACATCTTCCGAATTGCCCAGAATTTTAAATGAATAAGTGAGACATGCAATTAAATGTATGAAGAAAGGAAAGGCTCCAGGAAATGATGAAATTATAATTGATATATTAAAAAAAGCAGGTGAAGAAATAGAAACAATTTTAGCAAAGTTATATACCAAATGTCTAAATGATAAAGATGTTCCAGAAGATTGGAAGAATGTAGTAATAATATTAATATTTAAAAAAGGTGATAAAGAAGATATTAGAAATTACAGACCTATCAGCCTTTTATCAGTTTTATATAAAATTTTTACCAAGATAATTACAATTCGTCTACAGAGAACTTTGGATTTCCACCAACCAAGAGAACAAGCTGGATTTAAAAGTGGTTTTAGTACAATAGATTATATCCAGGTATTGAGGGAAGTCATAGAAAGGACAAATGAATATGAGTTGTCATTATGTTTTGGATTTGTAGATTATGAAAAAGCATTCGATTCTATACACATTTCTTCAGTGATTAAAGCATTGGATCATCAAGGTATAGATCCAGGATATTGTCATATTTTGAAGAATATTTATAAAAATGCAACAGCAACAATTAGATTACATAATGATACTGGAAAAATCAACATTGAGAAAGGTGTAAGACAAGGTGACTCAATATCTCCAAAACTTTTTACAGCAGTGCTGCAAGAAGTATTTTGTGGATTAAAATGGGAAACTAAAGGAGTGAAAGTAAATGGAGAGTTTTTAAGTCATTTAGATTTCGCAGACGATGTAGTTGTTTTTGCAAATAATGCTTCAGAGCTGCAGGAAATGTTGCAGGAGTTAGCAGATGAAAGTAGAAAAGTAGGACTAAAGATAAATGTTAAAAAGACTAAAGTAATGTTTAATCGATTTGCTCAAAATATGAAAATAAAGATTGATTATGAAGAATTAGAAGAAGTTAACAGTTACAAATACCTTGGTCAGATTTTTAATACAGATGGAAACATAATGGAGGAAATTAATCATAGAATTAAACTTGGTTGGAGTGCTTTTGGTAGAAATAACTTGATACTAAAAGGAAATATGCCTATGTGTTTGAAAAGGATGGTTTTTAACAAATGTGTTTTACCAGTTCTTACTTATGGATCTGAGACTTGGACACTTAATAGAAGAGCAATACAGAGACTTCAGACCACTCAAAGGAGTATGGAGAGATGTATGTTGGGAGTAACAAGAAGAGATCGAAAACGCAATGTATGGGTAAGACAACAAACAGGTGTTAGTGACCTTATTGAAAAAATTAAAAGATTGAAATGGAGTTGGGCTGGACATATTTCTAGAAGAGAAGATAATAGATGGACAATTGAACTTTTAAACTGGATTCCAAGAGATTGTAAAAGACCCAGAAAGAGACCACATGTGAGATGGATGGATGAAATAAGAAAATGTGCAGGAGTGTTGTGGAGAAGAGAAGCTAAAGATCGGAGAAGATGAATTAAACTTGGAGAGACCTTCATCCTGCAGTGGATTGATAATGGTTGATGATGATGATGATGACTTTAGTGGTAATATTTGCTAGGATTAAATTTATAAATTCATTGTTTAATCTAAAACTGTTAGTATTAACGGCTCATTGAGAGAGATTACGATTGAATCAATAGTTACACCTTTTGTTTATGTACAAAAGGTAGATAAAATTCAAATAACTATTTTTTTTTATTTGTAATTGAAAAAAAAAATCAGTTTGGAAATTTGTAATCTTTTTTTTTTTGTTTTTTAGAAATTTGTTTCTTCTTTTCAGAAGTGTGTGTGTGGAGGGGGGGATAGAGAAATAAGAATACTACCATGACTGAATTTATAAATTCACTGTGTCATTTAAAATCTCTTAATATTACTTTTCATTGACAGGTGTTTTTTTTTTTTTTGGTAAACTTTTATTTTCTATAAATTCAATGTGAATTTTAAAAAAAGTCAAAAATAAAAAAAGAAACATTTTTCTATCCCATCATGGTTTTCAAAATATACTTTTTTTTTAACTTGATAAAAATTAGTTGAAAATAAACTTTGTATTGATTTAAAATGCTTTTTTTCATTTACATTGTTGTATTATTTTTAGTTATTAATAATAAAAAAGTAAAATTCAAATCAATAAAAAACAAAGTTTTTATTTTGAGCTTTTCTTTGTTAATTTTTGTTGGCTTAAAACCAACCAGTTCATTTTTGTTTGGAGTATTTGATTGTTTTTGTATTGAATGTAGCTGTAATTCACATCTCCTTCTCTCCTTTTACTTTTTAAAAAAACAATAAAGGAAGAAGAAATTTACAAATTTTAAAAGACAAAATAATAAAAATTGTGGTGGTCGAGAGGTCAGCGACAGCTGCTTTACAAGCAGTTGTTCCGGGTTAGCGAGTTTGCTTCCCGGCTGATGCTATACACATGAGAAGAAAAATAATAATAATAAAAAAATAGCAAAACAAATATATCAATTACAAATCAAAAGAAGGTGTTTGAATTAGGTAATACTACAGATGCAATTTATTCCTTCCCTTAGCCTTTCTCTCATTACTTTTTAAAATGTCAATAAAAAAGAAAAAATTACAAAGTTTTTTTTTTTTTTTATGTGTCAAAGCGTCTGCCAGGAAGCGAACCCCGGAACAACTGCTTGTAAGGCTGCTGTGCTAACCACTAAAATGAGAAAGACAAATACTACTAAAAGTTTGCAAAAAAAAAAATACCTATGTATCAAAACCAATAGTAACAAGTTTTAGATTATACATTGAACTTATAAATTAAGTCATAGTACTATTACTAAGATTAATCACCATTTTTCTAAAGATATTTTCAAATGATCAATTAGTCATCCCTCTATGTTTTCATGAAGTCAAAGCAGTGGTTAAAGAGTTAATAAAAATAAAAATGAAAATGTAGATAGCCAATTAGATGGATACTTACTAAAAAAATTAAATGAAGAAAAGGATACAGTATATACTACAGAATGACAATCTTTTTCAATGAAGGTCCAATTTAAAGTTATCTGATGTAGACAATGACATAATTTTTAGAGGTTCAAAATAAAAGAATATCAAAATGATCTCAAATTATTTATTACTTCAATATTTGTTAATCACAACAAGATCAAAATTATTGTTGCTATTATATATAATTATGTAACTGCATTCAAAAATAGTTAAAATACACATTTAATACAAAATATTAATCCAAAATTTAGTGAGATATTTACCAAAGCTAAGTTTTAACAATAAATTCTTATCTGGTATAATTTTAGTAGTGCTGAGGTGGTGTGCCACAAATTTTTCATAAATTATTGGAGATCTAATTTTTTATTTAATCAATATCATTTTGGAAAAGGAAATGTTTGCATTTATATGTGCTATGACATTTTTTTGTGAATAAAATGAATAAATAAATTCTTTGAAGACTGTTTTACTATATATATTTGAAAATGTATATAGGCTGGATATTGTCCTATGAACTAAATGTTACCACTCCTAATGTAAAGAATTAATGAGATATGTACTAAAAAGTATTAAGATAAAAAGAAACAATGAATAGATAGATGATTTAAAGAAGATATAGGTTTGAATATTTGATTGAAAAACTATCCAGATAAGGCATTAAATGGTGATGGATGATGTGTATTCTAATTTATCTTTGCATTCAGTCTCATAAGTGAAGGCAATGTGGTTTTACAAATGAACAATAATTAAACATCACTGCTAATTTATCAAGAATTATATAGTAATAAAGAACAAGCACCTCCTAAAGCTATTATATTTATTCAATTAGCCATGATTTTAAATGAAAAAGTGATGCATGTAATTAAATTTATGAAGAATGGAAATTTTCCAGGTAATAATGAAATTATAATTAATATCTTAAAAGAAGAAGCTAAAGAAATAAAAAAAAAATTCTGCAGTTATATACCAAATTTCTAAATCATAAAGATCTACCAGATATATGATTGGAAGAATGCAATATTAATATTAATATTTAAACAATTTGATAAAGAAGATATTACAAAAATGTAATAAAAATGTTATAAAAGCAATGTCATGTTATATATGACTTGCTTTATTGATTATTATTGATTATTAAGATATTACAAATTTAGACAATAGCAGTCTTTTATTAGTTTTGTACAAAATTTTTACCAAGATGATTACAACTCATCTACAGAAAACATTGGATTTCAACTAAACAAAGGAATAATCTGGGTTTAAAAGTGGTTTTAGTACAGTGGATTATATCCAAGTATTGAGAGAAGTTGTAGAAAGGACCAATGAATATGAAGTATTATTCTGCTTTGGATTTGTAAATTATGAAAAGGCATTTGATTCTATAAGCATTTCTTCAGTGATTAAAGCATTATAATGTCATATTCTGAAAAATATTTATAAACATGCAACAACAAAAATTAAATTACATAATAATACTAGGAAGGTTAACATTGAGAGTATAAGACAGGGTGAGTCCATATTTCCAAAACTTTTTACAGCAATGCTCTAAGAAGTATTTTGTGGTTTAAATGTGAAGTTAAAGGAATGAAAATAAATATTTAAGTCATTTAGATTTTGCAGTTGATGTAGCTGTTTTTAAAAATAATGTATCAGAGCTTCAGGAAATCTTGCAAGAGTTATCAGATGAAAGTAAGAAAGTAGGATGACAGGTACATGTTATAAACCTTGATCAGATTATTATTATAGATGGAAACATAATGGATGAAATTAATCATATAAGTTGGAGTGCTTTTGGTAAAAATAACTTTATATTACAAGGAAATATGCCTATGTGTTTTAAAAAAAGATTTTTAATTAATGTATTTTTATGAGTTCTTACTTATAGATCTCAGACTAGAACCCTTAACAGAAGAGCAATACAGAAAATTCATATCACTCAAAGAAGTATGGAGAGATGCATGTTAGCAGTAACAAGAAGAAATTGTAAATGAAATACATGGGTAAGAGAACAAACAGATGTTACTGACATCATTGAAAGAATTAAAAGATTAAAATAAAGTTGGGTTGGATGGGAATAGATGGTCAGTTGAAATATTAAACTGGATTCCAAGAGATTGTAAAAGACCAGGAAAGAGACCATGTATAATATGGATGGATGAAATAAGAAAGTATGTCATGGTGATTTGCAGAAGAGAGGCTAAATGTCAGGTAAGATGGACTGAACTCAAAAAGACCTTTATCCTATAGTAAAATGGTAATGGTACATTGCTAAAGATCTGCATTTATATTTAGTCAATTTATTATAGTTTGAAAAAATAAAGAAACTTTTTGTATTGTAATTAAAATTACTTCAAATCTTTTTAAAATTTATATTACAGGAGCAACACTTAATAATAATGTAAAACTTTTCTTAATTATTTTCATATTTTTTATCAATAAAAACTCTTAGAAAATCAATTTTTTTCATTAAACCTTGTTCCTGATTTTGAAAATGTTAAATTTCAATTGCAATTTTAAGTGTTATCTATAAACAAGCAGATTTATCTAATTAAGAAATTTTTGGTAAACCAAATAAATGAAAATAATTACTGGCTAAATTCATTAAGGACTTTTTGGTAAATCAAATCAATAATGATAAGTATTGACATATCTAATTTTAAAAAATATATAAACAGGTAATCACTAAGTAAATGGGTAGGTTTGTTAATTTAAAAAATCTTGGTAATGAATGGGCTTGTTAATTAAAAATGTGAATATTATAAAAAGAACTGCTCAGAATTAGAGATATTCTGCTTTTATTAAAAATTTCAACCTGCTGTGTCTTGTGATCATTGCCTTGCCTCTTTAACATGATGTATCTTGAACCATAGTCAAATTAACAACAATGAGCATCTAAAGCACAAGGAAATGAACTTCTTTTTTTAAGTATGTAGTCTATAGCAGTTAAATGTCTAAACTTTATTTGCTGAATTTAATCCAACAACGAAATCTCCAGTTCACCAAATGTGCTCTATAATATCAAACGAAAAATTTATAACAACTTTATACAATGTGGGAAGTCAGTAAATGAAGGGACTTCAAATGTAAACCACTAAGGAACGTCTTTTACATGCGCACGCATGTATATATATATAGTATTCAATGTTTCTAAAAACTCTACAGTATCTTTCCCTGGAATTGAAAAGTAATCTTTTATTTATGAACTACATTATTTTACTATGTTACCAACCCAACAAGCAAGTGTTGTTAGATATAATTTAAGTTATGTAATTTCTTGTATTTAGCATTAATCTGTCGTATTAACGCACTTTTAATATTTACATTTTATAAAAAAATAAAAAAAAAAAGCATAACACCTTTATAAATAACTCAGTGTGTCTGATATAAGGCATAGTAGCTTTACATTAACTTTAAGAAATTAGTTTGCTTTTTAAATTACCACCACCACCCCACCCCCCACATAAAGTTTTTTTTTTTCATATGTCATAGCATCTGCCGGGACGCGAACCCACACCCGTCTGCAACCAACTACTTGCTTGCATGGCGGCTGCGATACCTCTCGGCTAACAACGCAAGACAAGTTTTTTATTTCTATTATTAAAAAAAGAAACACTTCTGAGATTGCTATAGGTAGTTTTAGATCAATATTACTTTTAAAGAAAAGTATTGTTTTAAAAAAGAAAGTTTAAAAAAAAATTTAAGAAAATTTTATTTAAGAATTTAGCGTCTCTGAAGATATTCTAAAAATTATTAGTATATATGCATATTTAACAATATAACTATATAAATTGTTTGATAAGCTAATTAAAATTTGTTGGCAGTTTTACTCTTTATATCACTTACTTATTTGAAAATAAAAGAATTTCCAATATACAGTATATATGTCTGCACTGTATAGAGCAATTCCTTAAGTATTTATTCCTGCACATGCATTTATTATATGTTAATTTCGCCATGATTTGTATATTATTCCCGCTTGATGTATTGATGGATGATTTTGTTTTGCTATGAGTAGAAAAATATTTCTCCAAATAAATTATATATTCTCCTTTCTCTGTACTTTGGGTAATAATGAGACCTATCTGTTGTTGTTTTATTTTAAAGTTGTGTGGGATCAATAACATATTATAAAGGTTGTGCATATATATAGAGGATTTAGGCTGCTTTATTATTGTGCTTGTTTAATAAATAAAAAAGGGATATATATATACATACATCTTGGTAAATCAACCATAAAATAATTATCAAACTTCAGAGAGGATCTAATATTGTAATGTAATTTTTTGAAAGTATAATGTTTAAAGCCACCTAGTATCTAATGCAATATATGCTCACATTAAAAGAGGTTAAAAGACCATTCAAATGCATTTATTTTAACTGTAGTTGTTGAACCTTGTCATATTTTAACTCTACAATTGCTATGTTAGCTTGTTAATAAAATTTGTTTGATTTATTATTAGATTTGTTTCAGTATTTTAGTTACTATTGTCTGGTCAGTCAATTGATATTTGCTAAGAATCTCTGCTTTTTGAGATCTGAGATGATTTTATATATATATAAGTGATGATGCAGAGTGATAAGTATTTATACTTAATATTCTCACCAGCAAACTATAATTTTCTAAACTATAGATTTAGTGGCACTCTTTGGTGATGAATATTTGGGTGTCTGCTGTTCCTAATGAGCCATGTGGGGAACAAAATTTAGCATGTATTTATTCATTTGTATCTTGTATATATAGATAGATACAAAACGAGTCATAAAACTTAAACTGCTAGTGGAAAAAATAAAATATTATAATATAAAATTAAAATATAATAAGGAAAAAACTAATCAAAGAAAGATTGGATCTATTTGCAGAAAAAAGTATTTATGTATATATATTTTAAAAAAATATAAAGAGGGGAAAATATCTGATTGCTATAATTCTTTTGTCTATATTGTTTGTGTATTTTTTTTTAATTAATTTTATAGATATGTAGATAAAAATATTTTTGAGAGTAACAATAGTTTGTGTTTTTCTGAAGGTTTGTGATGATGGTGTTCTAGTTATATTTTTATATTGGACTATTTCCATCATCTAATATCATATTGAATGTTTTTAGAAAAAAAATCCCCTCAAGCCAACCTAGTGTGATAGTGTGACTATACATAATGTATGGAAACCACTAATCAACTTTGCTCTTATGAAAAAGTGGAGAAATCAGGAGGAACCTCATAAATAAGTATATGAAATTTCTACTGACTGTTGCTTTGGCAGGATGGCTCAGTTGGTTAAAGCATTACCTTAAAATACAATAATCAAGGACCCAGGTCAGACCAACAACACCTGAAGATGAGGGGAGAATAATACCTCTTGAAATGTTGTGCATATACTAACCTGCTTGATGTGCTATTACTAACAGTTGAATGTATTTGGAATATTTAAATAAAGTTAAATTTTTCTAAAGACATGCAATAAGCATATTAGATTATGAAAATAGTCCAGTATAAAAATACAACTAGTAACAATAGTTTATCTTCCTCCAGATTGTCTTCTGTTTAAAATTTGCTTTCTTTCTCTAGGTAATCAGTTTATAGCTAACTATTATAGATGACTTTAAAATATTCAATGACTTTATAATTCGAGTGTTCATAAGAACTTTGAGCACCTTGATCTCCAGAATCTGCCATTCTATCACTAATTCAAACTACACAAAATATATATATATCCATTCCCGGAAATTCATTGAGACATTTGGACATTAAAAGTGGCAGAACTGACCCATGATCCATAGACCTTGAACTCCAACATCTACCACTAATCAAGCCATACGATTAACCATTCAATATTAGTCAGCAAATAATTTGGCTACTATTTTCTAGAGAGTAAATAAGGGGAGAAAACTGATGATCTTTTTACAGCTGGCAATTGGTAAACTTGTTAGAAATTCTTTCTTCTTTGCGTCCGTCACTGAGGGGAGAAAAAGTATTGGAAATGTTTTTGTTTTTTTTTGTCTAATGGGTTACTTTACATAACTATTAGCTATCATTTCTCATTCTATTTAAATACAGAAAATAATTAGAAAAATTTGGTGGCAAATATTTTTAAAAACATTTCTAAATTATTGAACAGTCCAAAAATGTAAATAACTCAGTAATTTTTACATTTATACTCTTCTCATAGCCTTTTTTTATTATCTAGTCTGCTTGGAAATTTTATGAGAATCATTTTAATTTCGATAATAGATTACCAACTTCTTATAGACGCGTAAATTAAATGCCAGCATTTTTATCTGTAACGAAATATTGATATATTTTTAAGTGGAACGATTTAATTCTTCGAAATCGTTCAGTTTGAGTGATCTAAAATAAATATGAGTTTTAAATATTCGATTCCGGTTGGTCGTATTTTATACCATTGATTAACGTCAGACAATTTGGTATAGGATCGATAGTTCTGTCTGCTTTAATATCGAGATTTCTTTAAAGCAATAGGAACTATAAATTTACTTCTCCGTTCGTTTCTTAATCTTTTTCATTTATGTCGTTTTTAAACTGTCAGCTGAGTGCTTTTTCTAAGAATAATGTAAATGTTACTTAATTAATAGACTGACAAAGTTAATAATTTGAAAATTTATGTGTTTCGATAAAATATATTTTTTATAATTACTAAATTACTTATTTTGATTAAAGAATATATAAAATTTTAAGCAAAAAATATATCAAGTTTACTAACAGTGGAACATTCATTTAATACAAAAAGAAAGATTTCTAAATTGACAGCCAGTAGAAAAAAGTAAAATTAAAATCACTTTATTCATCTGAATAGAATTGTTGTTTTCAGTTTGTAACATGAGTTGTGTGGTTTAGTGCATTGACAGATTTTTGAGTTCAAAGTTTGTAGATCCTAGCTCTACCACCCAATACTCGAAACATGTTATGAACTTCTTAATATATCACTTAATTATGGAGTGTATGAATATCATTTGAGATTCTGAAAAAGTAAAACAGACTTCATTTTGATAAATTTCTGATTAAAGACAGCAAATTATAAAAATTTTTGCCTACATTATATTAGTGACTTTGATCATTGGCATATTTTTATAATTGAATCTATTTTATTCCTTGGTTTGAATGTCATAGGTCAAAAGATAACAGAATAAAACTAAAGGTTTTATTTTTTTTCCGTTTAGAATTATTGAATTTCCAATTTTTTGAGACTGTCTTGATTGTCGTTAAATATCTCAGTTTATCAAAACAAAAACAAAAAAAATCCTGGAAATTGTTTTTTTTTTTTGCCTAATTTTTCTATGAACAGTTAATGATTAATTGTTAAATTAAACCAAACTTCTATTGTTAATATTATATAAATGGAATTTTTGATAGATCATTGCCATAGCTAGATGTCTACTGTTCATTGTATCAGCACGATGGGCCAAACCGGGAAACTCCTACACATGTGCATGCATGACTTGATTGAAGTGTGATTCCTATGCTAGTTAACCAAAGTTGTAGGTTAAAAGTTGGAAAGAAACCAATAATTCTTTTTTTTTTTTTTTTGAAACTATGCTGTAAATTAATCTATTCATTTTTAAGAACTTAGAAATAATTATTTATAGATATAAGAAACATCTCCATACTTCCCCATTCTTTTTAAATACATATAAATAAAGATATAATAAAAGACAAATAATTATTTGTGACATTTATTTATTTAAATTCGTATTTTATACTTATAACTTTTTTTTTTTTGGTTAAATTAAATTAAAGTTTATTATAAATTTGTATTAATGATACTGTCTTTTCATTAACACTACCAATTTTAAATCTTTGTTTGCCTAAACTGTTGATCATTTTATGTAATGAGTTGCATAAAAAAAGGAGAGGGCCACAGGGACTTTTATCCTAGCTGAAAGTACTTTTAAAGTTGGATTTTTAATTAAATTAATTTTTAAATTTTTTTGTTGAACTCCCCTCCAGTCTGGAGAAGGGGGAAGGACATACAAACCTTTCTCCTCTTGTCCTGATCATGACACTGAAAATGTTGGCAATCCTACTTTGAATAATTTTTTAATTAAACATTCACTTCTGCATATATGTCTAAATAAAGTGTAAAAGTCTGTTATCTTATTCAGAAACTATTTGGAAAATTTAAAATCCAGATTAGAGGTTGATTTTTTTCAAATAAATAAATATATATTTTTTAGATAACTGTAATATATGATTGTGGAAAGTAAAGTAATTCTGCATGAATTGGTGAGATTAGTATTTATAGTAAATACGCATGCTTATTTGTAATATACTGAAATGTTTACTCCTTTTATGATTATAGGCGCTGAACCCATTGCTGACATAGCTCTATTTAAAATTGGTATTAGAATAAAATGGATATCTCTATATGAATAGCCATAATATTAAATAGAATTGTTATTGTAATTAGAAAATATCTGCTATCCAGACTTTAAATACTAGTAAGAAATTATAATCTTTCACATACAAATGCTAAACTTAAGTATTAAAAATAGTAATATTAAACTATTAATGAAAATGAAATTGTATGTTTAATGTGACTGAAGAACAAAAAGGGTCCCGGAAAACACAGTCTCATTCTTATATTACATTTTTAACTTTTAAGTAACTGTGTTATGCATACTAAAATTGTATTAATTTTTTTATACATTTAATTTATATTACTTTCAACTTAACAGAAAACAATATTTTTTTTTAAAAAAAAGGAAAATAAACTATCATTTAAAGAAATTAATAAAAAAGTTGAATAATTTATTATTATCATTTGATTAATTACTGCCACATGTTAGATTAAATCTATAAATGATATCGTTCTTTAAAATCTAAAATAAAGAAAAAACACTTGCTCATTAAAATATAATTAATTAATAAAGAAAATATTTTTATTTCTTTTTCAGCCATCTGCAGACATAATTTTACAAATTAAATCATTTGCTTTATATATATAAATTATTATTTAAGTATAATCTCAACAGTACTTATGTGTGTTTGAATGGAAGTTTTAAGTATATCTAAATATATACATATATAAAGTTATTTCATGTGTTTATGCTTAACTCATCTAAAAAATGAAGATTGTTCCAAAATGTATCCATTGTGAGAAAAAGTAGTCTGACTTTTTGTGCCGATGGATGATTGAGATATGATAGAATTGAGATCAGAATCTGTTGATAATCCAGATAACTTGATAGTTAAGTAAAAAAACAAAAACAAAGAGAGCACTTATGCCACAGTTCTTTTGGAAATTTTATAAATTTTATAAGTGGTAATAAATTATATCAAAAATGTAAAATTGTTCATTTTAAAAATATAAACATTTTACTTTTAAGAGAATATTTTTGAAACTAGCTATTTTGTTGTGGAAATAAAGATGTATATTATGATGTAATGATTTTTTTTATAAAATTATGAAAATAGGCCATAAATAAATTTAAGCCATTTATCCATTTTATTATATAAGTATTATGAATAAAATCATGCATGATAAACAACTCACTGCAGGACCAAGCCCCTTAAAAAGAATATTTAAAAAAAAAACCTTAATGATCAGAATTATTGGGGGTTATTTTTTAGTAGTTTCTTTTTTTACCTTCTATCTAGGAGTACATTATTTAGAATTTATTAGTAATTGGATACTTAGTTTGATTGGCTATGGGTTAATATTCTTAAAGAAAAATATTCAAAGTTTAACCAGCTCAATTTTCTATCTAAGATTATGGGAATGTTAAGAAATTGTGTTAATTACTATATTAGTTGAACTCATTATGAGCATATACTACATTATATGTACATAAGGGTATTCATAATGTATAAATAATAATGTATGTACTAACATCAAATAGCTTCATTTTTATATTACACAATACATGAAAAAACAAAAGCAGTTTTCTACTTTAATGCCATATATAGTGCCATTGTTAATTGCAATGTAATCACTGATTATTTAATTTTATTACAGGTGGCGCTAGAGCAAACAGCAGTTTTTGTTTCAATAAAACATCTAAAAGATCTTATTCTTGAGACTTGTATGAAAAAATTGTTATATTGTAATAAACCCTTTTATCTCAATATGTATGTGCAAAATGGATTTTGTAGTGAACTTTCTGCAATATGAACAAATTTTATTTTATGGAAAAATCTATTACCATTTTTAACAATCAACTCTACACTTATTCAGTTAATTAGATATATACATACATCTTAAATTGTCAAGACTTAAAAAGAATCCATCATAATGAAAAAAACATTTTTTTAATATTTACAATTATTAATGATTTGACAATATTGATTAGCTGTTAGGCATTTCACATTCCATTCTTTAATACTCTAATTAACAACTTTTTTAAAAATATTAAAGTCAAAACATTTGTTCCATTTACTCTGTAGTTTCTAAAGTGCAATTTTACCATCAACCCAATTTATTAATTAGATCATTTTTTGCAATAAAATTAAAATTAGGGTTCAAACATTAGGCATAATTCTCTGACATTTACTGCATGAAAGATAACTGGTATCAAAACTTTTGTAACACATATCATATAATACTAAATCATCCATGCACTTTACTACTATTACACAGTGCTTTATTTGCCACTCTCTAGAAAGAGTAGTTATTACACTTCTTGAAGAACTTTTGTAGTGATTTAGTAATAATGTTTTTGCTGAGACATGACAATGTATTAGAAAAAAAATATAAAAATATGCATTGCATATATAGAGTTTTGTAAAATGGTAAGAGGAAATGTTAATAATAATCTAAAATACTATATTTGTAAATTGGCATAAAAAGCTATAACAGCGAATAAGTCTCAAATCTATAAAATGATATTTTAATATTGAAAGAAAAATGGGATCAGCAATAAAAAAGTCAAAGCATTTAATAAAAAGAGAGATGATGCCATAAAATGTGAGAAGAAGTTTTATAAAGAAGTGTATAGTAAAGAAGAATAAGAAAACAAGTAACTTCTATACTTGTTATATATTCTAAACTGCCAAGCATTTTAAATCAAGAGGTAAGTAAGATATGGTTAAATCTAAAAAGAAGTAAAAAAGCTCCAGGAAGTGATGAAATTATTATTAACATTTTAAATGAAACAGATGAAAAAATAAAAGAAAAGTTGGCAAAACTATATACTAATTGTCTAAATAATACCCATATAAACATATATTACATGATCACCATTTCTTATGCTTGCTCATAACAGTTATGAGCAAGTGTACGAAATGGTGATCATGTGATGTTTGGTGGTTTAATACCAATTCTGCTTAATAGTATAGTTGTGACTATAGTTATTAAAGAACCAAAGACACCAAAATCTATGGGTACTGAAATAAGTTCAGACCTATATGACTATATAAGCTAATGAGCTTAGATTGAAAATATTATTGTATTTTTAATTTTATTCTCATAGTTTTGTAGTTAAGTAGAAATAAATGGTGGCTGCTGGAGGGTTGCATTAGTTTCTAAGATCTAGGTGCAGTGCTCTCAGATCCAAGGCTCCTCACTGACAAAGGCCACAAGTCACAAACTAGTCTGGGGATATTGGATGAGTAGGCACTAGATAGGGATTTTATGCACAAACCTTGGCATCCATTGATTACCCTGTCTTGCAGTGAATGGCACTACTGTATGGCAAGTATTGCCTATTTTAATAAACATATATTAGATGTTTGGAAGAATGTAGTAGTAATATTAATATTTAAGAAAGATAATGATAACATTACAAATTGCAGGCTTATTGGTCTTTTATCACTTCTATATAAAATAATTATAACTTATATATAGGAAATTTTGGATTCTAACTAATCAAAAAATAATCTGGATTTAAAACTAGTTTCAAACCTGTGGTCCACACTGAAACATCTAATTAACATAAATTTAAATACCCCCTCTTCACTATCAAATTAAACAGCTATGAGTATGAAGCCATAGAGCTTTGAAAGTGCTAAGCTTTAAATAAATTATTGATATACACAACTTCTTTAATGAGTGTTATAAGCGCATAATTATTGATAGTAAAGTAGTAAGAGAATTTATAGAAAGGACCAAGAAATGCATGTTGCCATTATATTTTGCACTTGTAGATTATGAAAAGGCAATTGATTGTATAAATATTTTTACAGTGATTAAAGTATTAGATCATCAGGATGTGGATACAAGATATTTTCATATTTTGAAGAATACTTGTCAAAATGCAATAGCAGTGATTAGATTACATAGTCATTTAAGAAGAAGAACATTGAAAAAGAAGTATGACAAAGAGATTCCATATCTCCAAAACTTTTACTAGACTTTTACTAAAAGTATTTTCTAAATTAAAATAGAAAGCTAGGAGTGTAAAACTAGGTGAAGAGTGTTCTAGATTTTGTATGTGATGTAATATTTTTTGCAAATAATGCGTCAGAGTTTTAAAAAAATTGCAAGAATTATCATATGAAAATAAAAAAGCAGGACTAAGTATACATGCTAAAATAATCTAATACAATGTTCAATGACTTCTCTCAGAAGAAAATAGATTGATAATCATGAATTTAAAAATATTAACTCCAAATATTTTTGGCAGGTCATTAATACAAAAAAGAAACATAATGTTTGAAATAAATCAGATGAAAAGAAAATATGCATATGTGTTTGAAAAGATGTTTTTAGCTATATTTTTCCAGTTCTTACTTACAGATCTGAGGTTTAGACATTGAACAGAAAACCACTATAGAAACTTCAGACCATTTAATAAAGTATAAAATGGTATATATTAGATGTAATAAGAAGATATTGAAAACCATAACACATAGGTGTCACTGACATCATTGAGATAATTAAGACTGAAAATAGAATTGAATTTTATTTTCTGGTGTGATGTGAGGAAGAGAGACTATGAATCAGAGAAACGGGCATGGAAAGAATATTCTGCATTGTATCAACAATAGTTGAGACTAATTGACTATTTGTTATTGCCCACAAGCTGAAAACAAAAACATCTAATTATTATTATATTAAGATATTTTTCCTTTTATACAACAATAATTGTAAAGAATGAGAGAGTAAATAATTTAATTTCTATCCCTTCACAATCTATTTTTTTATATAGAAGTAATCATACTTTATTTATTCATTTGTTATTTGCATTATTATATTTAATGTAAATTTCTGACTGCACTCATTTGCTGCTCTGACCATGTTTTTAATATCAATAAATTATACTTTAAAAAGATGTTAACACACGATTATAAAAGAATGGGGGAAAACACAACTTTTTGTAATTATATACTTTGAATTATCACTATAGAAATGTTTATATCGTACTTAATAATCATTTTGAATTTATTCCTATACCGACCGGAATTCAATACGAAGGGGGGGGGGTCAAAAGATTATTAAATTAACTTTATTAGGTTTACTAATATACATTGGAGAGACACTAAATAGAAAAATCGCAAATAGACGTTCATATAATGTATTAATAATCAATATATATCTATTGCGTATTAATTAGTATATTCAATAACCAAGTCACTGGGTTGTGTTTAATGAGGTCAAATTCAATGTAGCTGCAAAAATATCAATCGATGCATGGGTTGACCTCTGGTCTTAATGTTATTTAATTTTTTTTAGAAAGTATGATTTATTATTGTGAGATATGGGGTTAAAGTTTAGATAGCATCTTACGAATCAGAGTGTGAAAAGAATGAATGTAGTAATTCTGATATTTAAGTTTTGTTTTACAACATTATTAGTTTCTTTTAGATTGTAAAAATAAATAAATACTCAGCGCAAGTACTATATCGTTTTTCATTACAAGCTGCCCTATTTCTGAATAAGGAGTTAAACTAATACTCCATAGAATAGGAATTACATACATTAGAGAAAAAGAGAAAGAAACGGACTTATTAAAAGTTAATTATTTTGAACATTAATTCGCGTTTAAAGACCGGCACACGTGTTTGTATTCCTCAGACTTTATAAACATTGGCTTAAAGAAGATATAAATAATTAATTGATATATTCTTATAGGAAAAAGAATGAAGAGTATGAATATTTTAATAGTAAATGTAAAGCGACAAAAATAAACAAAGTCTAGACTTATGTTTTTTCTATCTACCAAGAAAAAATGGTATTTTTAATATATATATATTTAAATATTCTGTACAAATAATATATTTATAGTATTTATTAATAGTAAAAATTTGAAACCTATCTTGAAACAATTATTTAATTTACACTTAAATTGGATTAATTAAAACCTACACTAACCGGTGCTGATACTATTGTAAATATTGTAATTAAAGTACTATTTTGATTTGTGTGATTACTGCCAGCAGTTAAGACAGTTTCTTCCCGAAAATAATTCACTGTACAAAAGTGTATTAAATGTATGAATATTTGTCTGCAAATGAAATCTCTCTCAAAGGTTATATGAGAGTTTGCACCCGCTGAGCAGTCAAGAGGAAAAAAGTGCTGCTGCTGATAGTTAATAGCTTCTCTTGCCAAGAGGAGAAAAATGTACTCAGAAGATACAATTTAAATAGATTTTAATAAAGTTGTGTTAATGTATTAATGATAATTGCAACCAAGAACAATTATCAATAAACGGTGACTAGCAACCATGAATGAAGAAATGAAGTACATTCGTTTTGCTTGGTGTTATTTCCAAATTATTATAGGGAAAATAGTTATTATATTATAATTTTCTTTACATATTAAGCTTAAGAATAAATTTGCTAAAAAATAAAAGTGTCAGTTTATTTTATTAATAACAATATTTTATCATGTTTGGGTAAAGACTCTTCATGAATATAGCAGCGGTGCAGTTGACAACAGATGGTATAATCAGCAGTTTGATGGTGAGAAGTATTAGTGATTAAAAAAGATGGTATTACTCAGTCAAAGATTAAGGGAGTTTGATATAAATACAATTTATCCAAACCACTTTTTTTGGTAATATTTCTGGAGTTTGATATGTGTAACTCCTCATTGTGGAACTTTTATGTGGAACATATAGATCACCATATGAGACTTTTGAAGATAGATGAGGATAGTGTGTAATTTTCCATGTTGTTTTGGAATAAAGGTATTATTAATAGTGAAATAATTGTGTGACCCTAGGATTTCAGAAGATGTGCTTATAGTGAACTTCTAGAAAGGAGTTTGCTGTTAACTGAAAGGCAACCCTCTGATTCCTTTTGGGAAGCCTTAAAGGAACCAAGCAGGGCAAATTACTAATCTCCACTCCATACATTCTTGTCATTGCAGTTGTTATTACTGTGATTATTTATATAAAATATGAAAAATGGATGGACTTCTCCACAACACACATTAGCAAGCATGGTGAGTTTATTGGCTTTGTACCTCTGAGTTTAAGATCAAAAAACAGTATTATCTTTCTTTTTAATTGCCTGATAAGACAGCATAAATGTGTGTGTGAATGAAATATTTTTAAAATATATATATATAGAATCATGTCAGACAAAAATAAACCTTTGACCTTATTCCCAGGAGGCTGCAAAGTCATCACCAGTCAAGTCAGGAGTTGGTGGCTGAAGGCAGAGGATGCTGTGTATCCTCTGATTATGTACCCAGGCTGCCATTTGATGATGACTTTTTATTTAGGTACTTACAACTGCAGATCATTTTCAAGTGAAAAAATTTGGAAAAATTGGAGAGAATTGATTTAAAAAGTGGACATGTACTCTATTATAAAGGCACAAATGTTGAAAATACAAGTGGAGTATGATTCATTATAAATAACCCATTATGGAGATTGGTGGTATATCAGACAGAGTGGCAAGCTTAGTTATTCAACTTAATAGCAGATACCAAAAACAGATAATTCAGGTTTATGCTCCAACAAGTTCTCATAGTGATGAAGTAAAAGAAATTTTTTATATAAATGTACAAAAGGCTTTTGATCAAACTAAACAACATTTTTAAATTGTTATGAGAGACTTTAATGCTAGAATTGGTAAACAAATGAAAGATAAAGGTGGTGTTGGTAAATTTGGTTTCTCATAATAGAAATAAATGAGAGGACATAGATTTGTGGAATTTGCAGAAAAAGAAAAACTTTATATTATGAATTGCTTTTTGAGAAACATGTTAAAAGAAAATGAACGTGGAACCATTCAAATAAAGATAGAGCAGAATTGAATTATATTTTTGACTAACAGAAAATACATATTTCAAGATTGTAATGTCCTTAATAAATTTAACACAGGAAGTGATCATCAATTAGTAAGATGTAAAATACATGTTAATGCAAAACTAGAGAGAAAAATTATTAAGAAAAACAATATTTACAGTTAATATTCTTAATCTTCAGAAACATTCTAATAAATTTAAATTAGAACTTGCAAATCATTTTCAAGTATTATTAGATTTTGACCATGATTCAGATTTGAATGAAATTAATAAAAAACTAACTGATACAGTTTTAAAAACTACAACAATTATAGCTGGTAGAAAAAAGCAGCAATTAAACTATAAAATTTCTTCTGAGGCTAGAGCATTTACGAAGAAGAAAGGAAATATGAATGTATATAAAAATGTTGCATTAAGAAGGATGGAATATCTCAAATTTGTAAAATTGTGCAAAAAAAAAGTTTATAATGATATAAGAAAGTATATGTGAACTAGGAAGGAAAGATGTAAAATAGAATAAAAGTCTCATGAGTGTAAAACGACATTTTGATATTGGTATGAAACTTATATCTGCAATAAGAAAAAAAGATGGAATTATTACTAAAAAGAGAGATGATATCATGAAATGGGTAGAAGAGTGCTAGCAAGAATTATATAATAATAAAGAACAAGTACCTCCTGCATCTATTATCTTTTTAATTAAATAGGATTTTAAATTGTTAAGTGAGACATGCCATTATATTTATAAAGAAGGAAAAGCTTCAGGTAATGATGGAATTATAATTGATATATTAAGAGAAGCAGGTGAAGAAATAGAAATTTTTTTGGCAAAGTTGTATACCAAATGTCTAAATGATAAAGATATACCAGATGATTGGAAAAATGCAGTATTAATATTAATATTTAAAAAAGATGATAATGAAGATATTAGAAATTACAGCCCAATCAGTTTTATATAAAATTTTTACCAAGATAATTACAACTTGTCTACAGAAAACATTGGATTTCAACTAACAAAAAAAAAAAAAACTGAATTTAAAAATGACTTTAGTACAGTAGATTATATCCAAGTATTGAGAGGAGTTATAGAAAGGACCAATGAATATGAGTTGCCATTATACTTTGGATTCATAGATTTTGAAAAGGCATTTGATTCTATAAGTATTTCTTCAGTGATTAAAGCATTGGATCATTAAGGTGTGGATCCTGCATATTGACATATTCTGAAGAATATTTATAAAAATGCAACAGCAACAATTAGATTACATAATGATACTAGGAAGATTAACATTGAGCAGAGTGTAAGACAGGATGATTCCATATCTCCAAAAATTTTTACAATCGTGCTGCAAGAAGTATTTTGTGGATTAAAATGGGAAATTAAAAGATTAAAAGTAAATGGATATTATTTAAACCATTTAGATTTTTCAGATGATATAGCTGTTTTTGCAAATAATGCTTCAGAGCTTAAGGAAATGTTACAAAATTTATCAGATGAAAGGTAAATGTTAAAAAGACTAAAATAATGTTCAATGGATTTTCTCAAAAGATGAAAATAAAGATTGATTATAATGAGTTATATGAAGTTAACAACTATAAATACTTTGGTTAGATGATTACTACAGGTAGAAATATAATGGATGAAATTAATCATAGAATTAAACTTGGTTGGAATGTTTTTGGTAGAAATAACTTAATATTAAAGGAAATATGCCTATGTGATTGAAAAGGAAGGTTTTTAATAAGCATATTTTGCCAGTTTTTACTTATAGATCTGAGTCTTGGACACTTAATAGAAGTGCAATACAGAAACTTCAGACCACTCAAAGAAGTATTGAGAGATGAATGTTAGGAGTAACAAGAAAAGACTGAAAACACAATACAGGGGTAGGAGAACAAACAGGTGTTATTGATATTATTGAAAGAATTAAAAGACTAGAGTAGGGCTGGACATATTGCTAGAAAAGATGATAATAGATGGATAATTGAAATCTTAAACTGAATTCCAAATGATTTTAAAAGACCCAGAAAGAGACCACATGGGAGATGGAAAGATAAAATAAGAAACTATATAGGGAAGGTATTGAGAAGGAAGGCAGCCTCTATTTAATGTTTTAATGATTTTATAAGGCAGTTTTTGTCATCTGAATTATAATATGTATTTGACCTGTCCTCTTTGGCAGATCTGTATACAAAGTACTGTATACAATGATCAATGATGAACTGCATTTTTGCCTTTCCGACCATTATAACATATATTCAGAAGGTCTTAGAATTTGCTCCATTTTGTTTTAATTTTAAAATATTATTTATTTTATTAAAACATTATACATTTTTAAACATTTTAATTTAATTAAGGATAATTATTGAGGTTGTTTTTAATCACGTGTTGTATTTTTTATGAGGTCATTAATTTATGTTTGATTTTGATTTTTTTTTTTCATTTTAATGAAAATATCTTACTGCAAAGGAAAATAAAACATTCAACAACATTAAAATAAAATTCTTTGATAACTTAATTTAAAAAATCTATTTAAACTAAATTTAGGAAGTTCTAAAACAAATTAGAAGTGATCGTTTAAAACGATTGAAACATTTTTAATATTTTCATAAAAACACAGAGAGAGTTAAGTGTTTTTTCTGTTAGTTTATTTTAATTATTTGTATTTAAATGATTATAAAAGAAAAACATGAGAATGTATCGCTATTGCATTACATATAGTTATTTGATTTATTAAGATGTCTATTTATGTAATAAGATTATGTGAGGTAGAATGAAAGTTATAATAAATATAATGAGATTAATTAATTATTCCATGTCGTTATGCTTAACAATAATAAATTATTAAGTTTTTAAAAAATCTGTTTCTCTTGTAAACTTTTCTCATAGCTTTATTTAAATCCTATGTAAGAACTTGAAGTGCCTGTAATCTTTCTCAGAACTTTCAAATAATTTTCTATCAGTTGACGAACTAATGATTTTTTATCATTAGTTTGTAAAAAGTTTGCACTTCACTCACTTTATTTCGGAATAAAATATTGCAAACTTGATTAATCAATAGACATTAGATGGCAGTTTATCATCCAAATAGATGGTAGTTTCATATTGAAATTTTTAGACACATTTCTGATTATTATCTTAACCAATGAGAACATTAAATTTTCACATTTGAATCTCTAATTATCTTAGTAATGCCATTTAGTACTCTGAAGTAAATAAAATTAATTATTGAAAGTAATGCAAAAGTTGAAATTATGGAATAGAATGCCAATTGATGCTCTGTTTACTGTGTAATATAAAAATTATCAATATAATTTAATGAGGTTGTATTTTATATTCCTGTGGTACTTCCATTTTGGAGTGAATAGGACACTGTATGTAGTAATATACATTTATTGCACAATTTTTTAGATGATAATAATAGATGTAGCTTTTTTTACTATTGATAAACTGCCATTCTTTGTACTTTTATTCTGTATTATCAATATCAGCTTTTTGTTTGTCTTTTAATCTATTTACAACTTATTTTGCTTTATCAGTGTCATATCTGACTTTGCCTTTAGAAGTGGATTATTTCCGATTTCTTACCTGATTGGCTAACACCCAGTTGCTATCCAAAAGGATTAAATCCTTCACTCAGGTTTACACACCAAATTCACATGTTTCCAATAAGGTAGGGGACCTGCCATTAAATAATCAACCTTTTAGAGGCAAGGCAGAAAGCAATTACTTCTGTCAACCTGAATGACTGAACATGCTCTCCAATAAATCCTCTGCCATCGGCAAGGGTACTCTCTCTCATTATTGTGATGTCTACACAGTGAGGCAAGACCACATATGAATTGGAAACTGCTATGTCTATGAGGCAAGCTAAATACATAACTGGAAGAGTCTTACCAGAGCTTACAATGCAGCTTAATCATTTAACTGGAAGTGAGTTTTGTACTCAGCATGACTACCCTCAGCATTAACTTGTATAATCCATATATGTATATTATTGTTTAACTAAAAAGTATGTATATTTTTTAGTACTAATAAATTGTACATATTAATCATTGAATAGTTGTTCTTTTTGTGTCCGTTGGTTTGAAACTGAATCTGTAAGCATAACCAAACCCAACAACCAGCTGATATACCATGTTTAACATTATATTTTGAAGCAGTGCTTTTATCATTTGATCAGTGGTATAACTTAATTAATTTGTGATTCATATATGTAATTACAATAACAATATACTACTAGAAATAAACAATACTATCACATTTAGTTTGTAAATGCAATATTTTATTATTCCAAACTTCCAAAAATAGTTAACAGTTTCAATTATCCAACAGTCTTCTTAAAAGCTGTACTAACATACAACATGCATAAAAATACTTTCTCATAACAAAATTTAATATACAAAATTATTTTTTATTTATGTATTCAAAACTATAAATTTCATTTATTAATTTATTACAAAAATAATGTATTTAATTATTTCTATTTTTTAATATCTCTTGCCACAACAGTGGTGAGAGTAGTTAATTCAAGGACATTAGTCTATCTTATCAATATCAGTTGAAAAAAGTAAGTAAAAAAGGAATTGAACTGGGTTTGGATGTTTGAATGATATATGACTTTTAAGCAACTAATTATACAACTTCTTTAAAATGAATAATTATACCTGCAAATAACATATGATTATTACTTATTACCCTTGGAAATTATCAGTATGAAATAATATATAATATATTCAGGGTAATAATTCTCTTCTTAGCATGGAAGATTAAAAAATAATAATACTGTGAGCTTAGTCACAGAAAGAAGTTTATTGTTAACTGAAATGAGTCCATGGCTTTTTTTGTCTTAAAGAAATCAAGCAGGCATAAATTTATAATACCTATTCCATAAATTCTTGTTCTTGCAACTGTTATTACTATAGATTATTAATATAATAAAGACCATGAATATGTTGGTCACCAACATGTTTCAGTTAGCATGATGAGTTTATTAGCATTTTGCCTCTAAGATTAAAAAAAATATATATCATAACCTTTTCATCAGTTGCTGATAGTTTCTAATTTAAATATTAGTTAAGTTTCCTTAAAGGCAAAATGAATATGTGCAAATAAAACATGTCCAAATATATTATCAGGATACATTGCAACAGATCCTGCTGAATAATTTTTCTAAAAAAAAAAAAATCTATACTTTTTGATATCATTACCAATCTATTTTGTTAAACAAAAGAATATTTATTTTATCTGACCATCAGTTTATTATATTATAAATAAATTAAGGATTGACACCCAAAAAGGCTGAAACTTCATATTAGCAGTGATTTTTTTTTATATTAGTCAAACCAGTTTACCATATTAAATATTAACTTTAATATTATTATACATTGCTTACAATAACTCCCCTCATATACACTTTAATGCAAAAATTTTTTTAATATAATTTCTTTATTTTCCTGACAGTTTTGACTGCCCTGCAGTTTTCATCGGAGATGCAAAGAAAGTAAAGAAGAAGAATGAGAATAACTTTAATATTATAATTATTTTAATCAACAAAAATTATTTTATGGCTGATCAAATGTAACATTAGACACATAAATCTATTTCATGGAACAAACATATCTAAATATGTTACTAGAATACATTAAAGCAGATTTTAATGCCATTTTTTCTAAAATCAACTGTAAACATATCTACCCTTTAATAATACCAATGCCAATATATTTTGTCAGACAAAACATACCACTTTTATCTGACTTTTAGTTTGTTATATTGTAAATAAATTAAGCATTGACAATCAAAAAGAAGTAATTTCAAATTTCAGAGTTCAATGTCTAATTTATTTACAAGATAACAAACTGAAGATTAGATCAAAGATGTAATTTTTTATCTGAAAAATTATATTGGCATTTATATTACAAAAACGTTGATGTATTCACAATACATTTTTAAAAAATTATTCATTGGAATCTGTGGTAGAGCATCCTAGTAATATATTTGGATGATTGTGTTCTAAGAACTACATTTATATCCCTAATGCTATATTTGATCAGCCTTTAAATTATTTGTATGTTGATTAAAATCATCAATATATATATATATCAATATTTACAATCAAGACAGACAAAACTAAATTATGGTTCCTATTTAGTCAATAACCAAGGCAATGGCTGGTGACTGAAGGTGGAAGGTGCTAAAAATCCTATGATTGTGAATTCAGATTACCATTCAATGATGATTATTTATTTAAGAATATAGAAAGGAAGATCACTTTTAAGTGAAGAAAGATTTTATGAATTGGAAAAAAACTGTCTATGATTAAATGGAACATTGATGGACATTTTGAAATTAAAGGGAAAGATGAAAAGGAAATTGAATTAAGTGGACATATAGAGTAAGATTTATTATAAATAAAAAGTGGAAGAAAAACATTGTAGATGTTAATGATATGTAACACACACACACTGTAAAACTTAGTTGTTCAAATGCAGACAATTCACATTTATGCCCTTACTAGTTCTTAATAAGATGAAGATATAAAGGATTTGTATATGGATGAATGAAACTTTTGCACACAAAAAAACAATATTTTAAATTGTCATGTAAAACTTTAAAGCTAGAATTAGCAAACAATTAAAAGGTTAAAGTGGTGTGTGTAAATTTACTTAAGATAATAAAAATGAATGAGGACCCAGACATGTGGGGTTCACAGAAAAAGAAAAACTATAAATTATGAATTTGTTTTGAGAAAAATGCTTAACAGCAATGGATATGAAAGCAATTGAATGAAGATATAACAGAACTGGATTATATTTTGATTAGCAGAAAATATGTATTTCAAGATTGTAATGTTTTTAATGGATTTAACATGAGTGATCATTGGTTAGTAAGTTATAAAATATATATTAATGCAAAACTAGAAAATCAATGACTATTAAGGTAGTCTTAATATTTGATGTTTCTAATATTCATAACATACAAATTGTTTTAAAATATTAACAGACTTTGAAGTTGGTTCATACATGACTGAAATCAATAAAATGATAATTGATACTCTCTTAAAAAATGCAAAATAAATAGTATAAAAAACAGCAATATTTAGCAATAGATTTTTACTTAGTCAGAATAATGTATGCAGAAATAAAAAGAATATGTTTTTTTAATAATTCATTAAGATAAGTGAAATATCCAGAGTTTATTAAAATAGTACAAAAATATTTAATATTATAAAAAAATATAATTATGAATTAGTAAGGAAAACTATGGGAAAAAATAAAAGTCTCAGAAGTACTGTGAAAATATTGGTGTTGGAAGAAAAGTTGTTTCTACAATAAGAAGAAAAGATGGAACTATTTAAAAAAACAGATAATTATATAGTAATAAAGAACAAGAAAAAAATGATCTCTATTATTATTTCTTCTTAACTGCCAGCTTTCAAATGAAGAAATGAGATATGCAATTAAATCTATGAAGAAGGAAAAAGCTCCTGCAAATGATGAAATTATTAATACCTAAAACAAGCAGATGAAGAAATAGAAATATTCTTGGCAATGCTATATACCAATATCTAAAAGATAAAGATGTAACATATGATTGAAAAATTGCAGCAGTAATATTAATATTTAAGAAAAATGATGAAGGTATTAAAAATAATAGCTCTCTAAATCCATTCTCAGTTCTATCCAATATCTTTAACAAGTTAATTACAACTCACATATAAGAAACTGGATTCAAATCAATCAAAAAGTTATAATTTTAGAATAGTGCTTACATCCAAATATTGGAAGGAGTTACAAAAAGGTCCAGTAAATGTCAGTTGCCATTATATTGTTTTACATTTGATTCTACAATCATGGCCATTAAAGCATTAGATCATCTATATATAGGCACAAGATAGTTATATTCTGAAATATATTTATCAAAATGCATCATCAGTAATTAGATTACATGGTGGGCCATTGAAAAGAAGGTATAAAAAGATGATTTCTTATCTCCAAAAATTTTTACAATGGTTCAAAAAATAGACTTTTTGTGGATTAAACTTGGAAGCCAAGGGAGTAAAAATAAATGGAGATTATTTAAGTCATCAACATTTTGCAGATGATGTTATTGTAAGAGTTATTAGATGAAAGTGAGAAAGTAGGTCTAAAGATTAATGATCAATGGATTTTCTCAAAAGAAAATAAATATTGATCATCATGACTTCTTTTTAAAAGAAGTTAATAACTGGTCATTAATCAATGCATATGGCAACATAATATATGAAATTAATCCCAGAATTAAACTTTGATGTTCTTTTGTAGAAATAAAAATATAGCTATGTGTTTGAAAAGAAACCTTTATATTAGATGTGTTTTAACAGTGATTATATATCCATCTAAAATTTGGACACTTAACCACAGAGCAATGAAGAGACTTCAGGTCAATAATGAAATATAAAGAGGTATAAGTTAGGAGTAATATGAAGAAATCACAAATAAACTATATGAATAAAAAAAACAGGTATCACTGATATCATTAAAAGTATGAAGATATCAAAATGAAGCTAGTCTGAGCATATTTCTGGAAGAAATAATAATAGATTGACAGTTGAAGTTTTAAATTGAATTGAAAGATATTGTAGAAGATCTAGGATGAGTCCATGAATGAAATTCATGTATAAAATAAAGAAATTTATTGGTATATTGAAGAAGAGAGACTACATATTGAAGAAATTTGATTAAAAAACATGTATTGGAGAAATTTGATTAAATATGAGACCTTTATTTTCACACTGGATTGAGAATGATTCAAAATAATAATGTCTACATGTTATATTTTTCATATCAGATAAAATTTATAAAAAGTAATTAATTCTAGAATTTTCAATATATAAATAAATAATAATTAAAGCTTGCTTCCAAACAAAACAGCTATTTTTAGTAGCATTTACAGCAAATGCTATTCAAAATGATAGCCATATTATAACCTAGACTTATATCCAAAATCGTAAAATTATTTCGTAGTTTGCTTTAATATATATATATATGTACATTATAAAATAGAAGTGACACTTTACTCAAATGCCACACTCACATAAAATGTTATGTAATATATTAAGAGTAATGATGTATTGTCTATTTAGTAGATATAAATGTTAATACTCATAAATTTACACATTATATATATATATATATTAATAATTGTAATGTAACGTGAAGGATTATAATCATATCCCAGATCATTCTTCTTCTAATATATTAATCAGACTTAATTTGCAAGCAGACCCATATCGAATCGTTTTTAATAAACTTGCAATTACCATTTTAATACCCATTTATTCAGTCTTATAAAAACATAATTCCTCTTTCATCTAACCTCCAACTGTATATATTCTAAATAAATCAACGTTGATATCTGAAAAGGCCGAAACTTATTTGATTAATTTGTGAATTAAGATCACTACTAATAATAAATTCCAGCCGTTTCTTAATATCAGTGTTGATTTATTTACAATATATAGAGTTGGAGGTCAGATAAAAGAAGAAATATTTGATAAATGAAAAGTAAAATTATATTTGCAAGTTTAATAAAATGATTAACTATGAGTCTGCCTGCAGAATAATTCTGAGTCATGTATTAGTTCTGCTATATGATTATAATCTTACACATTACATATTCAAGCAATAGTAAAAGTTATTTGTGTGCTATTATTAATTAAAAATAGCATATAAAATGTTACTTGGCTTAATTAATTTGTGAACTAAGATTGCCACCAATAATAAATTTCAGTATTTTCAGATATCAATTATAATTTATTTATAAACCATATAGTTGGAGGCCAGATGAAGGAGGAATTCTCTCTTTATCAGACAAATTGATGGGTATTGATAAATGAAAAGTAAAATTGTATTTGCAAGTTTTATAAAATGAGTCTGCCCGAAAAATAATTCTGAGTAACATATTAGAACAAGAATGTTCTGTGATGTGGTATACAGTATTTTTATATATAGTCATTTTGGATGGTATGAAAATAGTTTCTTCTAGAACCGAAGTTCTTGATTTAAATTCATTATTAAATAATTCAAAACAGTCAATTGATAGCAATTCTATTCATGGTATAGTTTAAATGATTTCTTGCAGTTATCATAAAATTTTTATGCATCAAAGTAAATTAAAGATTTAATAAAAAAAATTAAAGTTCATAAGAATAGAATTAAAAATAGGTACCATAACTCTTCATTGTATATTTACAAACTGAATACAAAACATAAAATATATGATAATGCAGAGATTATCTTTTAAGAAAAAAGAATTAAAATGAAGAGTCAAAAAAACACTGATGATAATTTTTTTTTAATTTAAGGCTACCAATCTCATGAAAACATCCTTTGATGGTATTTGGATTTTGAAGTGAATTATGGAATGCTATTTTGTTTTTATATATATTTGTTGTTTGAATCTTGTTGAATTCCATTTGAGAAGGTCTATTTGTTGATAGTTTAAATCATGGTCATGAAAAAATTTTGATTGGCTAGTATTGTAATATTATATGATTTTCTATTATATATATAGTAATAATATAAAATAAAAATATCTTATCAAAGTGCCTATAATGTCGGATGCCAACTTGTAATAAGTTGTCTAACATGCTGGTTGCCAAAAGTAAATTATTATCTTAGCTTAATTGAATAGTCATTAACAAATCATTATCTTAACATTTTCTAATCATTTAATCATTATAATAGCAAGATGTAACTGATGCACTATTCTCAGACTAATTTTTATCATGGAACAGGATATGGCACTACAATATATATATAAGATTTCACAATTACAAGCATCAAATATATAATACTTATCTTTGATAAAAGGTTTTATTTAGATTCTACTTGGACTGTCAAATATGATAATATTAAAATAAAATATATAATGTTTATCTAATGTTCTGGGGAGATAATATTATAATTATATGAATAAAAAACGACAGAAACTCTCAAAGTTTATATTAACATACAGAAATATTTACTTACTGTAATCAATGTGCGTTTAATAAATTTATAATTAACATACAGTATAATAATTTAGCAAATAATAATTATGGAGAAAATTTAATTTACAAAATAAAAATTTATTAATATATCAATAAAAAAAAGTACAAAATCAAGTAGCAAATAAAATATTCTTTATAGAGTAATTTAATTCTGAATTAATTGTTATTTAACTATTATATGGCATTATAAATGTATTAAAACAAGCAAAACTCTCCATATAGTAGTGCCACTCAGAGCAAGACAGAGTAATCAATGGATGCCAGAAGGCTTGTGCATAAAATCCCTATCTAGTACCTACTTATCCAATATTCCCAGACTAGTTTCTAGCTTGTGGCTTTCATCAGTGAGGAGCCTTGGATCTGGCTTGCACTGAATGGCACTACTGTATGGATAGTTTTGTCTGTTTTGATAACAATTATAAGCAAGCATAAGAAATGGTGATCATGTGATGTTATAAATGTAACTGTCATGTGTTGTAAATAATATAATAAGAAAAACCAAAAAGAAAAAAATATTATTTTAGCAAAAATATTACCAAGTAAATATAAACAATAGGTTCTTAAAATTTAATGAGGATATATAATTTGTTTACTATTTTCTTAACATAATCAGCATAAACTTATTAATTTACATACATAGAATATCATAAAACAAATGATTATTACATCTATACTTTTACCAGTATCAATAATAAATATACATAAAATCTAAACAATGAGGATTGCCAATTCCTCTACAAGCTTTATGATAAATGCTTAGCGCGAGCCAGCACTTAAAATATCTGTCAGGAACCCCTCCCCAAACCCCTCCATCGTTTTATGCTTTGGCACTCCTCAGAGAGATGTCAGGGTAGGTTCAGACACTAGATCTAAAAATACCAACCCAATGCCAAGCACTTATCTAAAAGTTATCTATTGAGTGGAAAATCTGAAATTTTCAGACATCTACATGTCTTCAAACACAGCTAGCCAACTCAAATAGCTATATGGGGCTGATAGATCTTCAGCCATACCATATATTAGTAATCTTAGCAATATAAAATTGCATAAGACTTATAGCAGAGACTATAAATAGTCAAAATAAGAGTCACATATCACATGACCCTATCTCTTAAGCTTGTAAGTTATAAACAATGAGGATTGTCAATTTTTCTACAAGCTTTATGATAAATGCTTAGCCAGAGCCAGCACTTAAAATATCTCTGTCAGGAACCCCTCCCCAAACCCCTGACCATGGTTTCGTGCTTTGGCACTCCTCAGAGAGGTGTCAGGGTAGGTTCAGACACTAGATCTAAAAATACCAACCCAAAGCCAAGCACTTACCTAAAAGTTATCTATTGAGTGGAAAATCTGAAGATTTCAGACATCTACATGTCTTCAAACCCAGCTATCCAACTTAAATAGCTATATGGTGCTGATAGATCTTCAGCCATACTATATATTAGTAATCTTAGCAATATAAAATTGCATGAGACTTATGGCAGAGACTATAAATAGTCAAAATAAGAGTCATATATCACATGACGCTATCTCTTAAGCTTGTAAGCCATAAACAATGAGGATTGCCAATTCCTTTTCAAGCTTTATGATAAATGCTTAGCCAGAGCCAGCACTTAAAATATCTTTGTCAGGAACCCTCCCCAAACCTCTGACCATGGTTTCATGCTTTGGCACTCTTCAGACAGAGATATTTTAAGTGCTGGCCCGGCTAAGCATTTATCATAAAGCTTGTAGAGGAATTGGCAATCCTCATTGTTTATAACTTACAAGCTTAAGAGATAGGGTCATGTGATATATAACTCTTATTTTGACTATACATAAAATCTTTCTTAAAAAATATAAATAAAGAAAACAATCATACTTTTATTTTAAAAAAATTAAAATTATAAATAGAAATATGTTTTTGATTTGGTTTATTATTTACTTTAACCTTTTCTTTTCAGTAATGCTATATTTTTCTGTATACTAAACAAACACATGCATTCTAAGAAAAAAGATAAAGAATGTACAAATAAAAGTATGCTATTTTTTTAATTCTGTTTTTATACTCATAAAAATTGTCTGTCAAATTATAACTCTATGGAAATAATATTTAACATATACTAAACTATTATGATTTATTTATATAAATACACACAAAAATAATAATTTACAATAAAAATCCTTTAGAGATTCTGATGAAAATCCCATGTTATTTCCAATACTACATAGATAGACATATTTAAATCCATGCATATTCCAACTTAATAGCATTCAAAAAAATGTACAAGGAAACAACTTGTTTGGGACTAGAACCAGAGTGGCTTCTTTGAAGCAAAAGTCAGTTTAGTTCAAAGTCATGTAAATTTACTTTAACAATTGTAACAATTTTTTTCTTGTTTAATAAATTATTTGTTTTTAATATAAAAAAATGTATCTAATATCATGACATTTTTATTTTTAAACAAAATATTTCATAATTAAAGTTATTAAAACAGGCAAAACTCTCCATGTGACATAATTAAAGTTGTCTAGTTTCAATAATGCTTTATTTAGGTAAAATAAATAGTAGTTGTCAAAATGTTTGTATATTCCATAAATTATATGATAGTATTTAAATTTAACAGAATGGGATGCTTTTTTTAATCAGATGTTATTATTTAAATTCTCAAAAGACATAAAATCTTTTAAGCAAATATTCATAAAATTAGCTTATTATATTCATAATTAAGACTTTAAATAAAATTATTGATATAAATTATGCATAAATTTTTACATAGATTTTACTGAGACAAAAACTAAGATCAGGGGATCATAATAGTTTTTCTCAAAGATGTCATTAATAATCCTATATATTACTTCTATGGCATTTCATTTTGACAACTCAAGTGCAGCTTGTTTCTAAGGTCCTTGCTGTTAAGAGTCAAATTCATCCATATATCCACTCAATTAATGTTCTCATGAATATATTGTCATTTCATGATGTTAAAATATTTTCTTAATTTTTTAAACAATAAATATGCAATGTTTGAAAATAGTATTAAAAAAATATAAATATACAAATTGGAAAGCACAAAATATATTTTTAAATTACATTTCAATAACAATATAGAATATAGACATTTCTTTTTTTATTTATTTCATACATTGTAATTAATATTTTTAAATACCTATTTGAAATGATTAAATATTTGAAAACAATATTTTTCGTTTTTTTTTTAAGTATATATGATTTAATAGTATTTAATCATATTAACATATAAAATCATGCACATACTCTAAATAATAATTTATCTTGTTTATTTATGTTTGCATATTAATTTTCACATGTATGCAGTAAATAAAATGTTAACAAATGTATTTTTAACACATACTTTATTTTATTATTACTATTATATAAAATCATTTATATATCCCTAACATAATATATACATGTCAATAACTTTATTGCATAGTCCTTAGAATATAAAAAATATTTTTTTTTTGCTGTGATATGAAATGAACTAACATTTTGATATACTATTTGTTAAAATACATATACCATTTTACATTAGGATGTGTTATCAAGACTACTATTTAATAATAAAAAATTAGTTTGATTATTTTTAAATTAATTTAAAATTAAAATTAAAAAAAATGATCTAAAAATTGTTTAAGTATATAGCAACACCAAATTTAAATTCAGATTAGAAAGGTAAAATATATACATTGCAACAGTCAAATCTGCAGCCCAGAAAAGTCAATCCTAAAAACTAGGCAATGACCATTCAACTCATGTCTATGCAACATACATAAAACATTACAACAAATAATACAAAGTCAAAACATCATTACCTACTGCTCCTGAACTATTTCTGCCTGGTTACAGCATTTGATGTTATCATCCTTTTTTTTATATATCCGGTTAGAACATAGTGATACAAGAAGATTCTAAATTCAACCATAAAAATTATAAATACATCAATTACAATAAATAATTCAAGATGCTGAAATAATAAGTACTTTCCAACTTTAATAACATGACTACAAAACAAAAACTATTAAAAAAAAAATTAGAAATGTACTTCACACTATAGAAGGGTGATGGATGTCCTTTGTTATGCAGGCACAGATTATCAAGGTAATTCTCTTTGAGATAGTACTCAGGATAATCATTTAAATAATGTCAAGTAAATATATTGAATGCATGTTTAATTGACCTTAATACTCTATGGTAAATATTGTCATTAATTATTCCTGATTACCATCTTAAACAAATTTAACTGAACTAATTTCATACATTAATCATGATTAGAAGCTGAAAAATATCACAATAATTATTATTTCAGTGTATACAGCATTGCTTTTTATTTTATAATTTTCAAAGTGTTTTGTAAAAACATTAACATAACATTATATAATGTTATGTTTGTGAAACATAGGCATTATTTATGTTACCGCATACATTCCAATGATACTGATTGGATAACATGACTCTACCTAGGAATAATTTTATGCATAATCAAACAGCGCATAATAGCCAAGATGGGATTCAGCATAAATATAATTTTGACCACTTCCATAAGCTAACCAGATCATGAAATGACCTAAAGTGAGACTTCAAGTAAACTATTATATATATTATTACAAAAATCTAAAATAATGTAGAGAAAATAGGCTGTGAGAAGAGATTTCCAGTTAAGAAGTAACAAAACATATACATAGTATGATAGTCTTTGCATAAATAAGCAAGAAAGAAAAGGCACCCTGGGTATACAGCTATAGATATACAGCAGGCACTATTCATCTGCTTAAATAATAAACACTAGAAAATAATTATAGGCTAGCAAGAAAATGTTAATTGATATCCTTTATTAAAATCTTAAATGATTGGTTTGAAATTAACATGGAACTACATGTCACACAAGCAATTGCATACCATATACAAATGTGAGTCCAACACACAGTGATTAAAATAAATACCCATCTAGATTTAGACCTTAGATCCATCCAAAGTCTATTAATACAATTTTATGTATTCTTTCCAATGTTGTAAGTTTATTATTTGATTTGTGTAGCCAGAAAAGTAATTTACACAATTTAAATTTATTAACCCTATCTGTGGTTGATTAAATGTACATTTTTAAAAACATAAAAATACTGCAGTTGCTTTTTCTCATTTCCTTGCAGTCATTTTGATTAGATATTTTAACTGAATCTGTAATTTTACCTCTAACAATTTAACATTATAATAAAAATAACCTTTAATGAATAGTTTAACTTAATGTACTTAGCTAGCTTTTGACTGGTGTTACTTATAGACATACCAATGGTTGTAGTAGAAAGAGGAGGGTGTATAAATATTGTTCATGCTAATTTGCATTTAATTTACATAGGCCATTTTTTGAAAATGGGAACACAGGATTCCCTTTCATTAATGGCATATTTGTATGTAGAGATGTGTAATACTTCCTTAAATTTTTATTTGGCATCATTGTGCTCAGTGCAAACAGAGGAGAGAACAAAGGCATGGCCAGTTGTGGGAAAATGTTTAAAAAAATTTTGAACCAGTATCAGAATTGTTTTTATCTTTGTTATAAAGATAAGTGTGTTGAACAATGTGAGTAGAGAGGTTGGCCTTAGATTCCCTGTAGTATATGGATGGGCAGGTGGAGGTGTGGCATTTGATTTTGTACACAATCTGAGAGTGGAGATCAGCTGGAGAACTAACCTTTGAATGGTTAAATAAGCATTGTAGTGAAGTGGAAGCATGAATATCGATTTTATGGGTAGGAGTGACAATTTTATTGAGGTGGTGTGTTATACTAGATGTATAGGGAAGGGAAATCCAAGGCTTCAAGTTAGTGGGGTGGTAAAGGTGTTGTATTTTATGGTAAAAGTTTGTAATGGTTTGTACACGAACTGTATCCTTCAAACCCACACTGCACAATTCTGATATGTATGTGTTGATGTTATCTTTCTTGCAAGATTTGAACTTACATACATGGAGGTTACTGTGTAGAAATGTTTTAAGGGTGGCTAATTTGTGGGAGCACAGTGTATGTGAGTTGGGATGTATAAAGATGTGCATATGTTTGGGTTTAATAATTATTTGATAGTTCAAGAATACGCATTCAATTTTTTTGAACATTTCCCCACAACTTGTCACACCTGTTCCCTCCTCTATCAACATTGTTAGCATTTAGCACAATGCCAACAAACAAAAAGTTAAAGAACCATGGCACATCTCTAAAGACAAATACAGTATTAATAAGAGGGAATGCTACATTCCTCTTTCCAAAAATGGTTTATCCACCTGTCATAGTGCTACATGTAAATTAAATGTAAATTAGCATGAGCAATTCATTTTTGAACATCTTTGCTTACTTACAGCCTCTATAATTATGCTCAAGTAGTTTTGAAAATGCTTTTACCATATTAAAACTTTTATTGTAAAGATCACAAAATTAACAACAAAAAAAGTTCTAAAAAAATTAAGTTTTTAGTTTAAAATAAAACAAAATAGGTTTTTTTCTTTTAGTAAAGTGGATATAAATCTTTTAATCTGTTTTAATAAATTGGCAAAAGAAAAATTGGCTAAATTTATTTATTTTTTTAAATGTTTTTAAACACATATAATTTTAATTGTTATCTGTTTCTTGTTAAATATATGCTAAACTGATGCTATAAAGACTAAAACTAAAGTGAATTGAATTTGTTATATTTAAATGTATTCTATGTTGTTCATTCATGTCCACATACACACAACAAAAGTTTTAGTTAGTTGCTTAATATTGAGGCATATATATATATAGTGAAAGATTGGTCTGAATTCTGTTCTAGTGGATGGTTATATGATTAAAATAAGGTAAAATTGCATTGAGATAAGAATATAGTTTGTGTGTATATATATATATTATCGGTATTGAATAATTGGATTTTAAATTATTTTGTTTAATATCCATTCAATTTTAGATTATAAGCACATTGTTTCATCCATATGGCATCCTATATGAAGCCCTTAAATCTGACTATAGTTAGATGTGACCACCTTGATTACTTGAAAATTACCCTAACATTACAATATATATATATAATAAAACAACAGTAGCTCTCTCCTTCAGTGGCATCAACATTAATGTTAAATAATCAATAATTATGAATGTTAGTGCACTTAAACTGTCATCCTCAGACTGAATTACGATTATTGACTTTATCAAGAAGTCTTTGAATTCAATGCTGGAAGAAATGTACTTGTGCATCTAGCAGCTACTTTAACTTCATTTTACAATTCAATCTATAAAACAAAATCCTTAAATTTGACCCAGTCCAGTTGAACAGTGGTACACCTCTGACTTGGGTCAGTAATCTATATTTTAGTATCCTCAATTTTTTATTAACTCTAAGCAACTAAATCTTCTATCCAGGAATAGTAATATTTTTATTTTATACAATATATATAAAACAAGAGCATCTCTTCCCCTTTGTAAAGTTGAGTAATCACTATTCACCAGATCATAGTGCCTTTAAATCTCCATTTCCCAAAACACAATTCTGGTTTATTTGTATTATATTATTTTCATGAAAATGTTTAATGAGTATTATTAAACCATATAAAGGTTAGAGTTAAAAGAATTATGGGTATATGCTGAAGTAGTAAAAAAAAAAACACTGCAAATTGCCTTTATTGTATTTATGTAATACAATATATTATTTTTATTTACTTTTAGTTACAATTTAAAAATTATTTTTACAACTATGCCCAAACTGACTTTTAAAATCACAGGGAAACTAGGATGTAATTTACCATTGAATATTATTCACTCTTATAAAACGTGTTATAATGAAATTGATATCATAAATATTATGGGTTACAATGTGCAGTTAGTTATGATCCTAAATCTATGCACTTCATATATATATAAAAAATTTAAAAAGAATTTGTTTGCAATTCTCAAATCAGCTGTGACCACTAGGCATGATTAAATTTTATTCTCAACATAATATATTTTGTACTTTAAAGAAAAAGCTACAACAATTAATTATTTTCGCTTTTTAAAATTTTATTATTATGCAAATATATATTATGTGTTAGCTATAGCAGTTAACACTCTAATTACAACTTTCATCTGTAAATATTTGAATAACTAGTGACTTTTAAATTAATAAAACATTTAAAACAAAAGGATCTTTGATGTAAGTCATTTTTTTATTAATTAAATATACACCAAATATAAGAAAAAATTGCAACAAAAATAACATCAGAGAAATCAACAATTAAAAAAGTATAATTTATATTTTAAACGTTCCAACTCTAATTGTGATGTATTCTGACTCATGTGTCTGTCAAATACTACAGAAATAAAGTATTGGTTTGACAAAAGTCATAACTCTTAAAAAGAAACTGTTAAGCTCTCTAATTTCAACCAATTTATAGAAAAGTAGAATTGAAGGGAGAGGAAGAACATAAAATTGAGATCATCATTTTTTATTTAATCATCATCAGTTACTATTAATTATATATTTAATAACAACATCCTATGATTTCTTTCTTGTATGTGCATTCATGTGCTTCTGGGAGTAATTATTTTCACCCTACTATAGAGTCCTGTACTGCATGTGACTTGAATACTCAATGGGCATCTAATAGAGTGTTATAAAATTTCTTCATTTCTAGATTGATTTGTTTCTGACTTCTATCCTTATAATGTAGTAATTATCTTTTACTCTCTTATATTATTCAACTTAATATGAAATTTAAAAAGGTCCTAAGATTTCAAACCTAGGTTATTCCACTTGAATAGACCTGTAGGTCTGAATCCTGATCAATTTTCATACCATCTGAAATCCAGTGATTACTTATAATCACTCTAGAAAGATTTTGATATTTAAAAATGTGCCAAAGGCTAATGGCCAAAAGAATTATATTATAATAGTAAAAAATTTCTTCATAAATTCATACATGTTAATAATCTTAAGTTTGTAATCAACACAAATATAAGGTATATTGTACTAATATCACTATTTAAATACAAGTTTTATATAAATTAAAGAAATTTGAAATCAGAATTTTTCAGTTTATTTATCCTCCACATCATCTGAAGCAACTGACACAGATGACTTCACATATGTGAAAAGAACACATGATCCCCAATATACATATTTTGTGTAGAATCAGCAGTCATCAATTAAGTCAGATCATAATCTTCCACACATATATACTATCAATGTTCAGTTTATATTAAGATAGCAATCCTCAAACTTTAATGGAAAGGCTTCAATCTTCTAACTTTTCCAAATATTCAAATATCTATTTCATTGAAAGACTGACAATGGAACAATCAAAGTTCTCATTGGATTTGATATTGTAATATCACCCATATGAGTCTTTGATAATTCCGTCATCAGTTTTTCAATGAAATGAATCATTGAATATTTGGAGGGGTGAGAAGATTGAAGCCTGTTTACTAAAGTTTGAGGAATTGCTATCTTAATATAAACCAAGCATTGATTGTATATATGTGTGGGAGGTTATGATCTGGCCCAACTAATGAGTGCTGGTTCTAAAACAAATATGTATATTAGGGATCTTATATTTTTTAAACATGAATATGGTTATGTGTATCAGTTGTTTAAAATGGAGTGGAGGATTAATAAATTGAAAAATCCTGAGTTCAAATCTCTCTAATTACTTATTGAAGAAACATTCAATATAAGCAAATTATATACTGTCTTAGAATAAATTATATGTATTTTTGAAATAACAAATTGTGATCACTTCATAAAACTGGTAATCTGTCATAATAAGCTCAGTGTGAATTATTCTTCATTCTCCTATGCAATGTCTGTTATTTCAAATGCTATCAAAACCTTATTTGGATCTCCATAGAATTGTTAACAAATAACATTATCTGAATCACCATACTAGGTTTGTAGAAACATAAAAAAAATATTAGTGAAAATGTTAATTAACTCCAATTATTAATGAGTTTAATAATGTGTCAATCACTTTTTAGAGTATAAATAAATAAACTAACAAAATTACATTCTGTGTTAGAACTCTATATAGAGTATACTCACATTAAGAGGCTAAGATGATATATATATATTTATCTAAGTAAAAAATATATTTTTCTCCATAAAAAACATTTTTTATATAATTATAAAAATTCACTCAAAAACTATATAGATTATTAGTTTAAAAAATTGCCTCAATTATTGTCGCATTCATTAATATTTATATAAACATTTTTAATAGATGAAATACACAGGCTTATATATACCTGTGTCTATATATGTAATAGACAGAGTATGAGCACAGACTTTCACATGACCCACTACTCTCCACACTATCTTATAACACTGATACACCTGAACACACATATGTCGAAAAGATAAATAATCACCAATATATGTATTACATGCTAAACCAGCAATCATATATGTGTAGAGATGGTAATCTGGACCAACTGATGATTGCTGGTTTAGCATGAAATACATATATTGGTGATTATTTATTTTTTCAACATATGTGTGTTCAGGTGTATCAGTGTTATGAGATAACGTGGAGAGTAGTGGGTCATGTGAAAGTCTGTACTCATATCCTGTCTATAAACATTTTTAATAGAACTATATTTTCTAATAAATATAAAAACATTTTAATAGAAATGGGTGATTTTAATTGTAGGTCTTATAACATGTGATCACAAATTAGTTATTGCATATTATTATTTTGCTACTGGTAATTGATGTTTGAAATGATCTATCAACATATGCAGATACAACCACTTCATTCTGAACTTCTCTGTATGACTATATATTATGAAGAAATGTATTATATGGTCTGCAACTATCCATCATTGATATATATATATATTGATTATTGCACATATTTTATCATTGTCCATTAATTACCAAAATGACTGAAATTTAAGCATAAAAATAAAACATCCATCTAGAATATAATATTTCTCTAATTCTTGTGGAAAACTTCATCATATAACAGGCATATACAATAAATTTATTTTTCTTATAGTTGCTATCTCAAATAATTCTATTAATATCATACTACAACTAACTTATTCTAGTTTTTTTCTTTATATGTCTATAATAAAAATGAATGTACCATAAATTTTCCAACTCTCTAACAATAACATACTTTGGTATATATTTTGACAGTTGCATGTATTTTTATCATTGTTTTCTAATTCCTAATGTGACCAAAAATTAAACATAAAAAGTAAATGTAAGCCTCCCATTACAGCATGATGCCTTCACCATAAGTAATGATGGTATATCATATTATTTTTGTAATTTTTATTTTTATAGCCAGTACAAGATGCTCATTTGACACATCTATGTTAATATAGAATCTTTGCTTACTAGATACAAATAATTAAAGTATCATTCCCAATTAGAGAATCCCACCTAGTTTGACTAGGGATCAATAATCTTAAAGAAAAATTTTGTGCTTTAGATCTGAAAACAATTTTCAAGCTTGACTTAGCCTATATTTGAATCTATAATTTTGAGCACAGCAGATGGATAAGCTAGCAGTTACCCCATGATAGTTGTTACATTTAAATATATTTTAAATAAATTATGTCTAAATAATGCTGGTTAGCTAGTGTATTATAATCACCCCCAGGTTTACTTAAACAGTAATAAATAAGACAATGTGAGAAATGAAAATACTTCTTTATGCATTTTATACAAAACAATACTTAAATTAAAAAAATAAAAGTTCATAATAGTAGGATGGAAGAAATACAGACCATAATATTATGTTTAAGTAGGCTAAAATTGACTTTTTTTAAAAAAATAAAATAATAATAAGAAAAAATTTATTTTATTGAAAATTTATAACTCTGAAGCTATTAACTTATTTAAGATTTTTTTATATCAAAAATAATTTAAATGTAATAAAATTTATGGGAAATTAAGTCACTATATATTTGTATTGCTTTGTGATGCTTTGCATATAAGAAGTTTGCCTTAACAGTTAAACCAATGGGTGTGAAATTTTAAATTTTGGTTAGTTTTTTAATTCTGAATTTGGAGTACTTTATTTTATTGATTAGCTTAACTTTTGATATTTTGATATGATACAATATTTTATATACCCCACTAACAAATCAGTTGACAGTTTTGACTGCTCAACAATTTTACTTATGACTGTAATGTATATAATATATTTATAAATATTAATCATTAATATTTGTAATACTATGGAATGAGCAATTCTTCAGACATGCACTAGAATTGATGTGCATTCTCTTACATCAATACTTGTTATAAACCCATAATTTTTAAATAAACTAACAATTAATTGATTGTGTATAAATTAAAATTTAAACTTATTATTAACCAGATTATTAAATAAGTATATTACTTGTACAAATTCTGTTTATATATCACAGAACCTATGGCCTATCTACAGTTTTAAAACAGTTATTGATGAAAAATAATGCATATCAATTCTAGTGTGTATGTGAAAAATAAATCATTCTACATTATTATAAATATAATCATAAATAAATAAAAACTGTTTCTTTGTTCTAGCAGCTTTATCATGGAAAAAGCTTCTTAGATATTAGGAGATGATTCTAAGATAGTAAACACAAGTATTCAAGATATCAGATTTGATAATCTATTTTAATAGGGACTTGCAATGATTAGAATTAACAAGTATCATCTAATCATCATGAAAGTCTTCACTTGTTGATGAAGATATTGCTGCAGTCTCTATATTTTGCAACAATAAATTTTATTCAAATACCTCCTACTTAAAGGTAATTGCTATGTAAGAAAGTAGTTTGTAATATAAAGACCTAAAAATGTCTTAGAACCAAAAATGCTATCACATTAAGATGATATACTGATTGAAATGGTAGAAGTTGCTATTTTGTTGTCAGCTCATCAAACTCTAAAATATATAATGGTACTCTTCTGTATGGGAATCTACTTAAGCATGCACTAGTAAATATATTATCAATATCTAGGTTCCAGAAACACATTTTGTGTCAGAAAATCAATAATGAATTTAAATTCTAGACTAATAAAATTAAGTCATAATAATCTTTATATAAAATCCCTATTTTCTCTGTTGTCTGATTGGTGAATGTATTAATGCTTGTTTAAGATCACATGTCAAATTCACAAGGAGCTGTATTTTTCAACAAAAAAAATAATAATTGTTCCACCATTAAACTGTAATAACACTATCAAAATCATAAATGACAGTGGAGGAATCACTACTTTGGCATTCTATTGTTTTTAGCCATGTTCTTTGGTAGTTCCTGGTAGGGTATTCAAGGCCATTGGCACTGAGTTAGCTGGCTCAGCTACTGTTGTATATTTCAAGATAAATGTTCCAGCCAGATGCAGAAACAGCCACAAACACTGATTTGTAATTGAGCATTAAGGTACTCTGTGATTTAATGTTTTGTCAGTCATTTAATATCATTCAGTGAATGACATATTTAGAAATGTTTATTCAAAAAACATATGAGGGAAGACCCAAAATAATTGAAATCATTCTGTGGTTTGCATGTCTATTGTAGTTTATATTTTGCTGTTGCATATTTCTTACAGAAATCCTTCTGCATCAATTTGCCAAATAACATCACCATGTGAAATTGTGGGGGTACATAGCACACTTTTTTTGTAAAGTGCAGTTCATATTTGTCAATTTTTTTGTAATGGCTGAAATGTTCCAACAATTAACACTGATTTTTTTTTTTACACAAATAGCATTTTTCTCTCAGATTTAGTTTGTAATAGTCAGGCATATTATATGCAAGTTCAGAAACATTTACATGATGCAGTAAAACATAAACATCCTGATTTGTGGCAAAGAAAGAGTGCAAATTCTATACCAAAAGTATTATCTCCCAAAGCCTTGAGTATGAAATACTTTTTAATTAAATTCAGCATGTTCCAGCTTGTCTATAAACCATATGTTCTTGATCTCACTTTTTTTTGTGGACTTAAAAGTGGTAAAAAAATGCCACAGGCAATAAAAGGCATCACTTTGCAAGTATTTCCAGACTACTTTGAAAAATGAAAAACATGTTTAAATAAAAAAATATCACAAAAATGATATGCTGAAAGGCTGGCATTTATGTATTAATAAATGGTTATTATTAATAAAGCTAAAATATCTATTATGTTTGTTTGTGAGCTGATAAAAAATAAAAATAATTTTTTTTTATTTAGAGGTTGCTCCAGTAAATATACAGTTGATTGGTAATGCTATTAAATATAACAGGTATATTTAATTTTTTAATTTTAATTTAGCTTTATTAAAGTGCTTTTATAGTCTGTTAATCCCCTAATATGAATGTCATACTCTGCAATATTTGCTTAAAAAAACTATTACACCTAAAAAAATTATTAAAGCAACCAATTAAAAAAATATTCCAAATATTATATATTTTAATAAAAAAAATATTACAAAAACAATGGGCTGAAAAACTGGCATTATTGTATTCATAAATGGTAACTATTAATAAAGCTAAAAAAAACTATTACATTTGTTAATGAGCTGTTGAAAAATTGAAAAAAAAAGTTTTTTATTCAGAGGGCACTCAGTAAATATATAGTTGTGCTGCTATTAAATATAACAGGTATATTTAAAAATTTTAATTTAACTTTATTAAATGGTTTCATGATCTGTCAATCCCCTAATATAGTTCAGATGAATGACATATTCAGCAAGGTTTAGTCAAAAAACATATTTTTATTAAATCTTAAAAAAAATGTTAAAGCAATCAATTAAAAATGAAATTATAAATATTAGACATAATAATACATAAACATATTTTTATTAAATCTTTAAAAAATGTTGTTAAAGCAATCAAAAATGAAATTATAAATATTAGATTTAATAATACATAATTTTTATTATGAAAAATTTTATGTGAATGAATTAATATTAAAAGTAAACATATCCAAACAATGACCTTTTGAAGGCGTTGCATCTGATAAAATATATAAACTAGAATATTTTCATCATAATTCATATTTACAAAAATAAATAAATGGTGTTTTCATAACTTTTAATAGATATTATAGAAACAGCAGATGCTGGCTATCTAATAGAAGAACCTTTCATCTATGAGGGTTACTTTAATCTCATGAGCTATGTTTTGGCCAGATCTATTTTAAACAGCATTTGACTGTAAATAAAATCATGTTTTTAGTGATCTAAAGATTTTTCTGTAGAAGACAAATATTCCTGATATACAATTGAAAAAAAAAAAATTTTTAAAAACATTAATATACATTGACAAACACCACCAATAATGGCCAAAATAGAATGTCATATTGGAAGAAATGAAACACATGTTTGAATTAAAGCTGGAAACAGAACTGAAATCCCTGAGTAGAATAATTATTAAAATTATAGAAAGAATTAATGCATGAAGAAGTAGAAGCAGAAAAGAAATTATATGATGTTATTTTAAATAAACTGCAAAATAAACTCCCAAATATTGGATTCATTTCAGAAGAATTAATATATAAACTATAGATTAAAAAATTACATAATGAGAAATTAGTGGCAAAGTTAAGTAAGAGAAATAGATTTGCTATTTAATATCAAAAACTATTCATTTTTCAAAAGAGATATTTTTGAGAATAATACAACTTTTTCATCTGGAAACTTTATTCTAAGGAAGAAGTAGCTAGTGTTCTTGAAAAAGAAAAAAGAAATAATCTTTTACAATTCAATTTTTAAGTGGAACATGATTTGAATATTCTCATTTTTTGACTCACTCATCTCTAATAAATATGAAAGATTATTTAGTAATATTTGCCTATGGCTGTAAATTATACTTTAATTTTTTAGCCCAGATACAAACTTCAAATTTAATTAAATATATCACTTATTAAACTCAGCACCCATATTTTTCATTTAAACTCTCTTTTGTTGGTCATGTGTGATGTATTCACAACACAACAAAAGTTATAAACTCTATACACTCTTAAATCATATAACAAAAGATATGAAAAAAACTAATAATTCTCATATTGCATCTCTACTTTACTAATTATTTATTAAATTAGTAAATAATCTTTGCCAATAGCAGCAATATCAAGTTCAAACAATGTTCTAATATTATGCTATAAGTTGAATTACTTTTGTTGCTATGATTAAATACTAAACTATGATGATGATGTATGTGGTTAATGATTTTAAACAATTTGTAAACATCACTGCTTTCAGAAATGGAGGGGGGATTTTCCCTTTTTTTATATATTTGTATCCATATGTTTTAAGAGTGCAACGGCACCATATTATCTTATCTCTTTTGTTTCAAGTCCTCCATTTGTATATTGTAGAAATTAAAAACAGAACACACTTTGTGTATACGCTTTGATTAAAATACAATTTACATTGTTTACTGTATAGTAGGTATACAGCATTTTTAACACATACACATATATAGATATATGTAATGCTGGTACACACACATATATATATAACACAGATACCTTATAGTATGTATATACAAATTAAGATTATATATAAACATAACTGAGTAAGGCCATTATTAATAAAAAAAATTGAGAAAGTATATTTGCATACATATTTATTGTGTCTGTGTCCAGTTATTCACATTCTTCCAAAATATAACAATAAAAGATTTGTTATTCCATATTCTTATTTTATTTTTTTTTTAAAAATAAGATGGCTACTGAAATTTCCAACTCCTCATAGATTTTAAATTTTCTCATGTAATACAATAATGTATACCAGAAACATTTTACTGGTTCATATATTATATCCATAAATTTAAATTCTTATCAAAAAAGTATCTTTTAACATATTTTACTGCTTCAGGAGCATAAATAGTCATGGCATAAATACATTTTTTTTCTTTTCATTATTTTTCTCTTAAAGATAATTAATTCTTTTTGAACATACTATGACTTCTAAATTTAGGTTGTTGTTTTTTCATTGTAAATTGATAACTTTGGATTTTTTTAAAGATTAAATATTTGAAACCAGATTTTCAGCCTCTCCTCAATCATCCATTTTATCTTATACAACTAGCACACATGATCACATACATGTGAAAAAGCTGAATGTTCTTCACTGTATATATTTTATGCTGAACCAGCACTCATCAATTGGTCTAAATCATCATCTCCTTCCCATATTATATATAATCAGTGCTCAGTTTATATTAAGATAATAAATCTTTAAACTTAATTAATGGACAGGCTTCAATCTTCTCAACTCTCCAACTCTTCAGTTAACCATATCATTAAAAATGCCATCATCAGATTTTCAATGATATGGATAGCTGAAGAGTTGGAGAGTGGAGAAGATTGAAACCCATTCATTAAAGTTTGAAGATTTGCTATCTTACTGTAAACTACGTATTGATTATATATGTGTGTGGGGGAGATGATGATCCAGACCAAGTGATGGAGTGCTGACCCAACATTAATTATGTAGAAAATCATTTATTTTTTTCACATGTATGTGGCCATGTGTGTCTGTTGTATAATATGAAATGGATGACTGAAAGAAGTTTGAAAGTTTGGGTTCAAATCCTTTTTAATTGCATCTAGCTTAAGTTTGTAAAATGTTTGGGGTGAAATTTTTTTTAAAAAAAAAGACTTTGCTTTCATTGTATTTATATAAAGTAAACATACTTAGTAAACAAAATTCCATTAGAATAAGTGAGATGGTTGCAAGATTAAATAGTGATTGCTCACATTCTATTTATAATAAATATTCATAAAATTTACTATATTTATAAATTAAAATGTTATTTACATTTATTTTTTGATTATTTCTTTGTATTTTTTTGAGGGGATATCATATATTTAGAATAGTGTATATAAAGAGTTTGTAAGTTTTAACGACTCTTTTGAATCAATAAATGGTAAATAAGATTTTTTTTAAAAAAAGTATATTTTTTCATCTAACTGATAATTTTTTTTATTTCAGTCATTTTTTTTTTAATGTAATTTATCGTGAATTATTAAATTAATATTAGAATTTGAATTTTTAAAATAAGATTTCATTCTTTGAATTAAAATGCTCTAATAAAAGAAAATAATTTATGTAAATAATCTTTCAGTAATAAAACATTTCAATTTGTCTCATCATAGTTGTGGACTTCAAGCAACTTTTATTTACTATTCTGCATATTCTCATAGAAAGTTTCTCTGTTTTAGATTTGACCTTAAAAAAGGCAAAACTCTCCATACAGTGGTGCCACTCAGTGCAAGCCAGAATAATCAATGGATGCCAGAAGGCTTATGCATAAAATCTCTATCTAGTGCTTACTTATCCAATAACCCCAGACTAGTTTTTAGCTTGTGACTTTCATCAGTGAGGAGCCTTGGATCTGAGAGCACTGCACCTAGATCTTAAGATCTAATGCAACTAGATAGGGATTTTATGCACAAGCCTTCTGGTATCCATTGATTACTCTAGCTTGCACTGAGTGGCACTACTGTATAGAGAGTTTTGCCTGTTTAATAACAGTTATGAACAAGCACAAGAAATGGTGATCATGTGATGTTTAGATTTGACCTTAATGTTTTTGTTGGTGCTGGGTAAAAATATTAGTAGCTTACTGTGTGAAGCTTAAAAGTACTTCAGATGGTTCAAATATTTAATCTTTGGCAAATCAGTTATTAAGCTTAAATATGATTAAAATAAGTCTATGAAAATTTTTTAATTTTTACAATACCATAATCAATCCATATATTTAAAAACTATGTAGATGGTTATATGTTTTGACTAAAATTGCAATGTAATGTTATAAAAGTGTCATAACATGTGTGAATAATATTTAGTAACATGCAATCAAAATTTATTTATATGACTGGAAATCCACTGAGATTACTATGGTAACTAACAAACTTTTCCAAATTGCTATTCTATAAAAAATGTACTTAGGTTTAGTTCTAAAGCTTTGCTGATAAAGTACATTATTATAAATAATTACATTTATGTCACATAATAAAAATACCAAACAGAATATATTGTGCTATAGCTTAGTTTGATTATAAAAAGAGCATTAAGACAAGTTTTTGTTGTTATTTTTTAATTTAAAACATATAAATAATTCATTACACAAATGTTTTGTCCATTTATTCCAAGTAACCTTGTAATAATTCTTGAAATTCAAATTATTATTACATATGATAGGTCATTTGTTTTTATCGATACAACTAAACTTTCACTACACCAATCTCAGCCAAGATAAGGACACATTTCTATAATATCTTGTGGAAGGGTATACAATTATTTCACAATAATATGCATTGTAATTTTGTAATTTTAACATCAAAACTTTTTACATATGATAATAAATAATCGCTCTTAATATCTATAAATATTTCTTAATAAAAAATAACAAATAAAATCAATAACCATGTTTAAAAAAAAAATCAAACACAGTATTTGAACTATGAAACATTTAGCTTATGCTTAAAATCTATCACTATTCTACTGCATTAAATCCATATATTGAAAGATCATTATTGCAAACAAGTGCTTAAAAAATAATGTCACATCAATTTCTTTATAGGTGTAAAACAATAGTGTGTGGCATTTGGAGAGTTATTGGGGGGCAGGGGTGTTGAATTAAAATGACCTGGTTGGTCCAAATGCATTTTGATAGCAATAGTATGGGGTTTTTTAAAAAACTGTAGCTTCATATTTGAAATGTTAAGAATGCATCATTAATTAATTAAGTAATTAATAATTCCAGCTTTGAATCTTAAAGCCTCACTAATGAAGACATAAGCCAGAGACCAGTCTGAAAATGTGTTTAATATAAACATTACACCATCCACTATAGACGCATGACTAAGTTGGCAAAGTCACGTGATGATGGTGTTAATATATAGATTTTATGAAACCATATTTTTCTCATAAAAAAATCTTTTTTAAAAAAACATCTTAAAAATATCCGTTAAATTTAATATATTACTTACTTCTGATTATAATTATTGTTTTTTGTTTATTTACAAAAAATAAATAAAACTATTTTTTCCACGTCAAAAATAAGTTATGCGTGAGAAAGATAAAGTCCAGAAATAGCCGGAATATGTAGAGCCTTACTTGAAATAAACAAATCTCATAAACAGAAAAAGTTTTTCTCTGAAATATATTAACTATTAAAACTACATTAACTATTAAAACGTTTTCAAAACATTGGTACAATATTTTTCTAAAAATGCTCTTTATATGATCGAAGGGCAAAGAACTTAAGAATTAATAACTCATTGTTTGGAAAACGTCTTAAAATTTAATTTATTATAATCCAATCTAAAGAACGCTTAGCAACTTATCTTTTAGAAACATAGTTTATGTATTAGATATGAAAGTATGAAAAGGCCGATTGCCTGAAGTCATTCAAATGTCATATTTTCTTTGTAATTGTTTTTCTTCTATGAGAATCTTCTTGAAACATCACGAGTACTAAATTTGCATTTATTTAGCTGAAGGCAATAATTGATTTTTCATGTTTTATAAAAACTTTAAACTTTGAGTCTAAATCATATGACAAAAACATATTTTGTAATTTGTTAGTTTTATTATGAAACGAAAATAGTTTTAAAGAAAAACTGCTAGACATTATTAATCATATCATTAATTCAATATTTTCAAGCCTGAAACTTGCAAATTAAATTGTAATAATTTGACCCTGATAAATTGTAAACCATTGATGATGCTGTGAAAAAAGATTGTGATTTAAGTTGACTGAAAAGTGATGATTTAGAATAAAGTGCATCTTAGGGGGAGGAGGTTTCAAATGTTTTCATTTATATGCTGCAAAAAGGTATAATGAAAGTATAATAAATAAAAGATCAAAAGTATGATGGTTAGTATTGTAATTGAACAATATTTGGGGTGATGATCATCATCATCATCCCAAACAATGAACAAAAGTCAGCATTGAATTCCATTATAATAAATAATAAACATGATAATGTAGCTTCACCTGCAATAAATAATCATTTAGATTGATCAACAGAGATTTGAAAAAACAACATTACATTATAAAAGAGGTTAATTATCATCAGGCCAATGCCAAACTTAGAGCATATTATAAAAGCAATTAATATTTTATCTGCATGCATGCCACAAGTACTAAAGTTAAATATAAAAATAAAACTACATCAAAAATTCCAAGATCATTATATCAATGCTGATCATCATCAATGTATTTAGAAACCTGGTATATAGTGTATACTGACTATCAGTAAAGTATTGTCATAATGTGAGTGGATTTTAAAAGTGATATTTACATACACACATATGTATATATAGCGTAAGAATAGCTTACCATCTAACTTTGTCACTTCCACTACTAAATCCAACTCATTTTAATATAACTCTAGTTGATGACCCAATTAACCTATATTGTCACATATAAACTAACTATACACACATGTATACGTACAGATACAACAAACACTAATTATTTTAAAAAAGAATCAAACAAATTTAAATGTCTGCTAAAAAGATAGAAAATCCCAATTAAAAAAAAATAATAATAGTAATCGTAATAATATATCTGTATAATAATAATAAATTAATAAATATGTTTTACATTATTTTGATCAGACTTTGACTAAGTAAGCATGGTAATGACCCAATGTCAAACTCGTCACTAGATTTCCAAATATAGAAGATGTAAAACAAAATTCTACTAAGTGATTTTCTTTTGATTATCGTTAAAATAATGCACATAACAATAAATACACATATAGTCATGAAAAAGGAAATAAAACACTATAATAATAAACAATAGAAGCAGAGGACAATATAACAATAAAATCAGTTCATTTCCGTTTTCTTCTTGCTATTATATTGTAACGATATATAAATATGTCGTTACATTTATTTAAAATAAAAACTTAAAAATTCGCAAATAAAAGTAAAAAACTAAACGCTAAAATTAAAATATTGTTAAACGTATATACATTCGCACAGATGCTAAACTTTAAAAATATTTTTTTCATAAACAAAAAAAAAAAAAGTATTTGAACGTATTTTTTTTAATAAAAAAATACAAGATTGAAATATAAAAAATATTTTAATAAAAAAATAACGTAAGTTAAAATAAAAACAGGTATTAATTAATTCCTGTAATCTATAAATGGAGATGATTGTTTATTAATTATCTAAAAGCTGTTTAATTAAAAAGTCAGATGAAAAGTTAGATAAGAGAAGAAAGAGATTTTAGCTTGACCAATGGAAGCAAATAAAGGCCCGGACCATAACAAAAAAACAGAACAGTGACGTTTTTGTTCATGGAATCCATAGGAGGACTATAAAAAGAAAAAAATATTGAGTTCCAGTCAGTTTTTCCAACTTGATTTGATGACAATGGTAAGACGCACTTGCCGTTCTCTCTCATTTTTTTTTTGTTTGTTTTAAAAAAAATAAAATGAAAAGACTGTGATACCATAATGGAACCAGCTAATGCTACCTCCAGAACATTTTCTTCCAATGGAGACGCCGTGGGAATTGCCAACGGGAACCAGGACTCTTCTACTGTAAGCTATATTGACATGAACTCTAAATTTAAAAATAACTAAGAACTTTCGTTCAAGTTTATGAACTTCTATCTGACTTTTAAGTTTAAAATCAAATTAATAATGTTTAATTTTATATGTTTTCCGATTGATAAAAATCATTTCCATTTTTTTTTTCTTATTGTATAAATTGTTTATTGTTTAAATTTTAAATGATGAAATTTAGGTTGGGTATAGACGTTGCATAGATTCGTTAGCGGTTGATAATGTTGTGGTTTTCACATTCAATTAGAATATATGTCAACGATATCACTGCAAGCATCTTACGATGAATGCTAATGGGATTTGTATATTCTCTATGCAAGTGACGTTTATCGATGATTTTGTATTTTGATCGGTTGTGTTTAATTTGGAATGTTTTGACCATGGAATCTGTGCAGCTGATCTGTACTCAACATTTTAAAACAAATTTTATAAAATGCATTTGTGCGAACGTATTTAAATGTTAAATTTAAGTCGGACGTGAATGGCTATATAGTTTTGTAAAGTTACATTAAGGGAGGGTAATCTTAGGTTATTCATTTCGTAGTTGAATTGGTTCAATGGATTGGATATATTTGTGTAATTAGTAGATGTAGTATGAGGTCCGCTATGGGCAGGATTATAGATATACGCCACACACCCTCTGTTTGCCTATGGATGAGTTTGTAAGTCGGCAGAAGACCGCAGTCCATTCCTATGGAGTTTTTTGTTTATTGTTCTACTTGCCAACAGATGTCACATTCCTGTTGGTGGAGAGTCAATGTCTTCTCTATTTCTACTTATTGTTCAGATGTACTTTCCTGGCAGTATAGTATTTTGTGTTGTCGTATCATGCTACATTGAATACATGAATGTATCAAATGGATTGGCGCCAGTTTGGTTGCGAAATTTGTGGCCTAAGGTTAAATCAGGGAAGAATATTTTCTTTTCAAATGCAGATCTATGTAGTCTATTCATACTTGACTAGCTAAATAAATAGTAAACTCATTATTTGCAATCTACTTAAATTTAGAATTAAAGATCAATATAAAAATATAAACGTTAAATTTATTCCTCAAAATTTAAATATTATTTTATATGTGCGTAAATAAATATTTTTATGTGTTAATTTCTGGCAGTGGCTTGTATTCTTTTATATTTAAGATATAAAATTTATAGATTTTTATCTCTGCGTCTCCGATGAGCTAGTGACTTGGGCTAACGATCGGAATATTTAAATAAAGTGGAATCTTAACAGCGCGTATCTGCCTACTTTATAAATTTTTCTAGGCTCAAATGCCTAGATGGCGCCCTGGTAGTTGCCGATATTGTTTTTGCAGTTAGATTCGATCTTCACTTTCATTTCGATCGTTATAATATAGAGAATAATAAGATATATATAAGTTGTAGAAGACATCAAAAATTTGAATGGCCAAATTTGGAGGGAAATATGTAACTCATCTGAACATTTTAAATTAGTTACTAAATGATTACAATGCTTATTGCCAGAAGTGATTATTAATATTTAAATCCAGAATCTTCATGACAAACTTAAGCATTTATAAGAAATAATCTCGATGATATAAATATGCATTTGATATAAAAAGAACTAAGCTATTCTTTGAATACAAATCAAGCAAAGGAATAGAATATAAATAGATTATATATATACCAAGGAATAATTCTGCTTGTATAAAAAAAAAAAAATTAATAACAAATATCTAAATTACTATAAAAAAAATTATTTATATTCTTTTTATATAAAAAAAATAATGTTTGTCAGCTAATTTAATAATGTTGTAGGGCTAAACTTTTTATCAGTCTCTACCAGAAAATGCACAATGCTTATTTTTCAACTTTGTAATGCCTGTCCAAGAATTTTAGATGTCACGTCTAAATGTACTCATGGATATCGAAAGAATAACAATAGCAAATACTTCATTGAGGATTTTTTTGCAAAGATTGCCTAAACTACCACAACATTTTAACTGGTACATTAACAGATGGTGCATATTAAAAAAATTGTAGTTGCCTAACTCACTGCTTCATGTCAAACATCATAAAGAAATGTGTTGTGTGATAAAAAAAATTCTTTATATATATGTTGGTAGAATTTGTTTTATATATATATTATTAGCTTTATTCATCACCATTTTTATAAATAAATTTTGCTGATTTAATCATCATCAAATGGTAAATGGTTTACTAGAATCATTTCTTTTCCAATCATCAACTGATTATCATATATACACACCCACACTTTTTTTAGTATATAATAATATAGTGAGATAATAAAATGAACCTTTTAATTGATTTACAACTCATGTAAATATATGATTATATATATATATCTCTAATGTAAATTCATTGCTGAAGAGAGTTTATTGCAATATTCTACCTGAGTTAGAATTCTGAGGCATATATGGAATCCAAAAAGAGAGGGATAAGTATAGATGAACTAACCTAAATTGTGTCTAAATTTAATGTGTAATAAAGAGCTAGCCCATTGAAAGTAGGCATGATCATTGGTTAAATATTTCATGTCATTCTTAGTATCCTACATAAGATCCGATAGTAGTAAGATATTGTAACGGTCATATTTGTACATTCGTGCAACAAAATCCAGAATTTTAGTAAATTATCCCAAGGCTGATTGAGATGAGGTTGTTGAGACCTCGAATCCAATCTCACCCCAGTTACTTTACTAATGCTCAGAAATTTACCACCTTATGGTTGACATATATGAGGCTACACTAGTATCTTTTCAATTTGTGGGTCGGCAGTAGAACAATGGTGGAGCATAAGACTAAAACTTATTAAACTAACACATTCACAAAATATAGATATATAGAGGTATGACTTAACAAATAGATATCAATAATTTTAGTTTGTGATTCTTAACTAAATAATGAATAGTCAATAATTTAATGATGAGCAAAAATTGGGTACTAAGTGTAATTATATTCAAATAAAATTTAATATAAGCCAAATTTAAAAAAATAAAATAAAAACAATGTTAAATAAAATACATGAAATTATCTCACTCACAGGTGAGGATGATGTTATGGGTTACAAGCTGTTCGACTTGGAATTTATTATTACAATTTTGGGATATTTATTTATGTTTAATCCATGACTATCTATGCTCTAATTATACTATGTCATAGAGTATAAGATTTGCATTAGTTAACTTGCAGAAGTGATTATTATGAATTATAATTAATATTCTCATTTTAATGAGCTAAACATTTCTCTATACAGATAATAGACTTACGAAACTAGATTCGATTTCAGATCAAAGCTGAAATATTTAATTATTATGGCAGGATAAACTGGTGATTAGTAGTATGACTTCAGATACTATGGTATTTATAAAATATGTAATCTGAGTCTGTGCATCTTGAATGTATGCTTGATCATGGGATTCATTACCGGGTAATTGGGTCCCTTGGACCATACTATTTTCTGTGAATAAGAGACATTTAGTCCAGATGATAGAAACAGCTTACAATATATCTTAATTCTTTTGCTCCAGTCCTAAATAAAGATAATGGGGTGGCCCTTAAAACCAAAGCCCATTTTAACAAAAAGAGCTGTCCAAACTAACATAATGGGTTGACCTTAAACCAAGCCCATTTTATACATAAAAGTACAGCAAGGAGTATAGGCATGTATGCGCTTCCTAAGAACACATTTGCCCTACTGGTTACATCATTATATAACTAAAATTATGATGCAAATCATTAGTTTCATTCCATGAAACCACACCATAAGCCAGTTCATAAAATAGCATCTATAATTATGCTATTGAAGAAATATAATAAATCTAGTTTGTTAATATATCTATATAGGTATTTATATAAAATTAATGAGGGCTACAGAATATTTAGGGAACATTACAAGTTTATATATTAATAATATGCTGTATTTTATCATGTCTGCCAAATATCAACCAAATTGTTTATTTTAAAGCAAATTTATCTTTAAGCAGTTGTAATGGCATAATTACATATATAGAATAAGTTGATAGTTACTCTTTTCAGAAGGGAGCTTAATGTGTGCATTAATAAATGAATAATTAAATAAATATGAGACCATCTAATCATTTCTCAATTACATTAAACATTAGCAAACTCCATTCTGAATAAAACATAGCAGAAACAAATAAATACATAATTCAATTAATATAGACATAGACTTAATTTAAGATAGAAAGAATAATAAATATTAGTTATTGTTTCACATAAGTGAAAATTAGAATTTGGCTTTAGTTTTGCTTAGTCAAAGTTAAATTAGGCAAGGCTTACAAATAATAAGATAAAACAAAATTTGCATTTATTTTTAGTTTAAGAGCTTAACGTTTGAAGAATTTAAATAAATTAGTTTAAATAAAAGTGGCCATTTACATTAATTTAGCTAGCTTTAAGAGCTTAGGTTTAGTTTAAAATATTTATTAAGATATGCAGAAATCGATTACCGATATAACTTCTATGGCTAATTGTGACCCTGGCCGCTTGCTCTTGGTCTGTCTTCTCATTTCTTCTGCATTCAGGTTACTGGTATTTATGTCTCCACAGCCTCTGGGAGATGGATAGCAAATCTATCGCCCACAATTCAAGGGTCTTCATTATCAAAATTTAATACAACCTTAAAGAGTTAAAATTGAATAAAACATAGCACTAATAATAATTGTATTAATAATAATAATAATAATTTTTAAAAATGGCTGAAGCAAGGTTTATATACTGACCTCCCCCTCCCTCTTTCATTGACTATACAACTCATTTACCAGTTTTAGTTTCAGATCTGTTTTTCTTATTTATTTAGTAAATCTGGTGATTCCTGCTGAGTTATCAATTTTCTTCTCCCTATTTTTAAGATGGTTCCCTAGATTTTGACACAGGTTAATTAATTTAACTCTAATTTAAAATCTATATTTGCTTTTAACCTTTAATTAGGTCAAAATCCAGTGAAAGGGATTAATTTTATTACATTATTTTTTTTATGAAAACAAATCTAAAACTCGTAAACAGCTTACTCTATATGTAACTCATTCAACCAAAATTTATCTTTATATGCAGAAATATAATAATTTCTATATTAACTTTATAATAAAATTTAAAATAAAGCAAAATTTATAATGCTTTTAAATCTAAAGCATTATTTCTCTTCTGCATATATGTAGGTTTTCGTTACACTAACAGCAAGGTTTACATTTATTTAACAAACAAATATATATATATATATTCAAGCACAAGTGCGTGTGCGGCGCAACTGCTTCCAAAAAGCTGTAATACAAATACAAATAGCTAACTAAAAATATTAAAACAGCTGAGCGCTTTCAAAGGATCTTGCCCTATAACATTGCTTGTCCAAATAACTATTGCAAAGGCACATATTATGGGGAAAGCAGGGCATCTCTGGCCACACGATTGGCACAACACAGGTATTCGTACAATAGAGCTCGCAACGATTCTTCTAATTATTCAGTTTTTTATCAGCACCAGTGCACAAGTCACCATGAGTGCATTCCGGACAATCCTACCATCGTATGTAGAGAGAGACATCACCTCAAAAGAAAGATCAAAGAGGCTTTATTTATCTCTCGCGACAGCGATGCCATAAACAGGAAGGACACGTGTTTTTCTCTATCAAAAAGATGGAATTAGCATATTTGCATAAATTTAAACGTAAGCAAGCTATGATTATGAAGGCAAGATCCTTTGAAAGCGCTCAGCTGTTTTAATATTTTTAGTTAGCTATTTGTATTTGTAATACAGCTTTTCGGGAGCAGTTGCGCCACACACGCACTTGTGCTTGAATACATACATTTCCCAAAAGTAAAAATTATTTAACTTAATCGGATATATATATATATATATGCATATAGTTGATTTATTATACATATACAAAAGCGTTAAACAAGGCATGCTACAATATACACATACACACATAATCATTATAATAATTAAGTTTAAATTTAACCTGATGTATGTGGACTTGGGTATATAGCTAGAGAAATAAAGTACTACTATAGAATATAGTAGATGAAACAGCATGATCTAACTGTTTCAATATGAATCCCTCATCTCAGTTGGTAAGGATCATTACATATTTATAGCCATCAATTTTGAGGTGCTAAATGTTAAGGTCTGATCTGTTACAATATATATATATATATATATTACTATGCTCAAAACTAGCTTGGAATTGCAATGACTTTAGAGAGAGTGACTGTGAAAAAAAGAAATAATATAAATAAATGATTCTGATTTTGATTTGTAAATTAAGATATTATTTTCATAGACTAACAATACAAGCAATTATTTTTGCAATAATATATGGTTAAATGGTTTAAATAATGCATGTATATAAACACACATACATGCATACCTGGTAAAGTAAGATATATAATATCTAATCTAATAAAAATTACTCTATTTTAGTAAATACTGTGTGAATGAATTTAGATATATTTACACAGAGCTGCTACACATGGGTGTGCAGATTGGGTGGAACACTAAGTTGCTTCATCTTGGGAGTGACAAGACACAAGATTATTAATAAAATTTATATATAAATGATATTTTTGAATCACTTCATTGTTAGAAATACATTCTGAGTGTAAATATTTTTTATTTAAATATGTGAGGAATATTTCTTTACTTAAACTTATTGTGACAATTGCCTGAACTGAACTCAAAATATACTATATTGTACTGGTGGAAAATGTCTGCTCACTCAACACGACTCAAAATTCAAGCAAAAGTACTTCGAATCCGATCATGCTCAAGATACACAGGTCTGGAGCAATCCTGAATTCTAACCTATTTACCTATTATTCAGGTCTCTGACTCTATGAACAACAATTTCGATGATCCAGCATAATTATTTAATTCCAGGCCCGGAAACATAGCAGTAGAGCATAAGATCCAACTGATGATGATGATCAAGACAAAAGTAGCCCAGGAATTACATTTATTGAAGTTATATTTATTAATGCTAAGTTATTAGCTAAAGAAAATAATTTTAAATATTAACTAGAAGAAAGTAATAATTCAAAACAAACCAGGATTTACATGAAATATATATTTAATAAAATATTAAGACAAATTCATATATATGTTACAAAATGTTTAACGCTTGGGGTGACATTGTCTATTTACAAAACTTGGAAATTTGTTTTTATAAAATTTCTTTACATTAATTATTGAATGGATATAATTTTATGGAGTGTATTATAGCTTATGCAGAGTTAATATGCCAATTTAAAGATGTTTACAGATAAAATGCTGTGGATGCATAAAACAAATATAAAAGATCGTGACAGGTTTAAATTATTAATGATATAAAGGGTAGTTTGAAATTTAGTAGTAAATGATTGTAAACAGGCAAAAATATACAATCTTAATATCATTTATCTACCTTATGAAAATCATTATATGTTTTTACTTGCATTGTTTGGAAAAGATGTCTTTGGATCTTATACATAAGGAACAATTAATGTGTTACATTTATGAGAATAAGTAAGTTATACAATCATTAATACAAATTAATTTATATCTATGGGAATTGATAATGATTTTAAACGAAAGCAGTTTAAATCAACGTACTGAATTGATTGCGTATTTTATGAAATGAATCATTATGTTCAACACATCATTGGACTAACTAAGGTTAAATAGGCAGTAAACAAACTAATGAGAAGAATAATGGTACTAGCATACAATAAAGAAAACCAACTATCATGGCAGTTTTGGATATTTTATCATTTTAAAAGAATATTTGAAACTCACTTAGGGTTGGTACATCTGCACATTTTGGTGGAATGGTATTGAAATGGAGAGGTTGGGTTTTAAGGCCCAGAGCCAGTTGTATGGTTATCTGCAGCACAATCAAAACCTCGCACCTTGCATTCCACAGAAAGTAGTGTATACTTCTGATTACAAACGATTCGGAAAAAGATACATAGGTAGCTTCAGCCTTCCAAAGTTCCCACATGACAATGAAATGGAAAAAATAAAATATCATAATAAAAGAAAATGTATGCCAGCAACATTATTAGACATGAATATAATCAATAGATATTATTTTAAAGCATGGAAATAGTCTAACCCCGGTGCAATGATCTGTTTTAATCCTGGGTCATTTGAACAAATTATAACGAATAATAACTCTTTTACTTATATTATTAAACTACAAAATTTATATTTAATTTTGATTTCCATATACATATTAACTGCTGGGATTAGCCCTCCAGGCAACAGCAAGAAGAGAGAGTCCTAATTATAAAGTTAGCGATCTTTTAAAAATGAAATTTTAAAGATAAATTCAAAGCAATAAATTTAGCATCATTCACCCACAGTAAAAGATTTTAACTAAACTCAAAGAATAACGGATTTAAAATGAAACCAAACAATTGCTATTTAAAATAAACAAAACTTCTTTCCAAATTAAACAATTACTTCCCCTTATTTTTCAGACTCATGAGTTTGGGTAGTATTGGCATATTAAAGAAAATAAATTATATATATACGTAAAACAAAATAATTTAAATATTTAATGGAGCCACACAAAAATATGTAACATAATTAAGTGTAAAAGGGCATAATTAGAATTACATTACACTAGTAAGTAATTACAGAGAGAGAGTTTAAGAGCATACTTAACAGAAATTTATAAATTAATAGGCAAATTAAAGGACAAAGGTTTAACTACATCTTATTAGAAATTACAAAAAGGATTTAAATTAAAAGCAGCTCTACATGGAATGAGATTACCTCAAGAATTATTGTGAATGCACAAAGATAGATTCACTTCTTCTAGTGTTTTCAGATTTGCAGGCAGGTACGGCAGGCAGTCAGCAGCCGATCAGCACTCAGACGGTCATCTGGTGCAGTTGGTCAGATGGATGGAACATGGCAATAGCAGGCAGCTTCCAAAAAAAAGGAGAAAGATGCTGGATTCCCTCTACTCAAAGTCCATAGAACTGAACTTGTCCTGACTTCTTAAAGTTGAATTATTCTGGAAAATTACTGATAATAATATTGAATACTGACCACTAAATTTTGAATACTGAATAAAGAACTCAAGAAGAATAATTTTTTGTTTGAATAGGCCATTTTATATCTTCATAATCCCCCCAAGAATACAGTTTCACTTGCCCACAGCTATCCCTGTAATCTCTTGATTTTAATTTTAAAAAATATTTAATTAGTAAAATAATTTAAAGATAAGGCTCGAAATACCATTTTAGATATATGTAAAGATTTGTAAATGAACTAACAAAAAGATTCCTCATAATTTTAATTAAATTTTAGTTCTAATTAATGAAAATAATCTGTCTACAGATAAAGATCCTTTCAGGTTATTAACGATTTTAAAAATATTTCAAGCCTTCCCCATTTTTCTTTTTGTTTTTGAATTCCAACATTTTAATTAAAATACATATATAAAAAAATATATAGTTAAAATTATATAAAAATGTCTAATTTTCAGCAATAATATTGCTAAGATTATTGCTTATATATATCCATACCATGCACACTACTGTTTTATTTTAATAAATATTTTTAATTTTATTACTTTCTTGGATTATTACACATACAGTGTGTGGGTGAATGGCATATATACATAGCGAGGTCGGAATTGTGGGCCCCACAGGAAATTACTATGGCTTGCAAAGCATGAAGCTCAATGTGATTCAACATCAACTGCTTCAATATATATAGTTTTGTCATTGCACAAACTCATTTTGTTATGATAATTAATAAAACATATACGTTAATGTTTAGACTTTTCAATCACTTTATTATTAGAAACACATTTTGATTGTAAATATTTTTTATTATTTAGACTTGTTGTGACAATTGCTCGAGCCCCCAAAATATACTTCATATATACTTTACCATTGGATTAAACTGAACAGTCAGACACTCTTTTATCACTGTAATTAATAAAATTAATATATAAATGAAAATGTTTAGATTTCCCTATAACTTATTTAAATATCCAAATTTATATAAAAAATAATATTACTATTAATAATTTGTTTAAAAATAAAAGTTATTTTAAAAATTTTCTCTCATAATTACAATAACTCTACATGTGATGAAAACATGTTTATCAATGATATTTTAAGAAGTTTATACATTTTATTCAGTTTAAAGTAGTGGTAGAAATGGCCTACTATGAAGTGTAATGTCCTAGGATTGATTCTAATGCTGTTTTATGCAAATCTTTTTTAATAATAATATTAATTTTATCTTTTTTTATTATTAGGCATTGTTATTTTTTTATATGTTTTATTAGATAGGTTTTTCCATTTTTAATAACATGATTATCTTTTTTTTTTGTTAATATATTATATTTTACATGTTTTTTTAACTGCTTTTTCTTGGATGTAAACTGTGTTTGTTTTCTACCTAAAAATTTGGAATTGATTTATAATCCACATTATGGTCCAAATCTAAAAAAAAAAAACAGAATGAATAAAAAACTTAATTTCTAAAAAGATATTATTGCACACCAAAATATTTAATTCTTAACAAATTTCATGATAATATTATTTAATGCAATTTTCTTGATTATAATAAAACCCCTACATGATTGCACTATTGGCAAAGTCTAAAAAAATGTATCTATTGAAAGAAACCAAGTGTTTGATTTTTTTATTGTTATCCAACATTATGAAAATTTAAAATTTCTTTTATCAATAAATCTTGAATAAATCTCTAATTGTCAAACTATATAATAAAGTTCAATATATATAATATGACTTAGTTATTAACAAGTGTTAAAAAGTAAAATAATATAGTAGTGTAAATATTTTATTATTGAATGAAAATAAGTGAAATTACTTTTTTAATAGAAAAGATAATAAGTTGTGAGAAGAGGTTCTGAATTAAAAGTAACTATTAGATTTTTAAAGCAGAATGCTGCTAAGGGAATGAAAGATATTATCATATGCATTATTTAAAATTGATCTAGTTTAGTGGCTTTAGTGAAACATAAAAATTGTATATATAAATAATGTAAGTATGAAAATTTTAAATATTGAACAATATATATAATAAATTATAATTATTAATAGTAGAATAATATGTAAATAAAAAATTCAATAATAGTGTAAATTACTGAAAAGCTAAAATTAATAACTGAGGTGAAACTATAAGTTTATTATTAGTAAGCTTCTATTTTATGGACTTAGCACTTTTGGGGCCTTTACGGCTCCATAATCATAGTAAATATTTTATTATTGAAGAAATATAACTGTGTTAATAGAAAACATAAATATGTTTATGCATGAGAGATTTTGAATGGGTTTACAAAAAAATAATACCTATTTTTAATGAATTATTGACATGCCAGTTAAAGGTGATCTAAATATTGGTTCAAAAAATAATGGAAACAATCCAGACTTTCTTTTCGTCCCACTATGCAGGATGGAACACAGAGGCAAAGCATTCCAGAGCATTGTACTGTTGCTGTAGATATTTTTAATAAACAGGTATTTGAACTAGAATTACTTATATAATATCAGAGCTGGTCTGAGAATGGGAGGGGATTAGTGCAGTGTTTTTGTGGGCATGAGTAATGGCTGTTTATTTAAATATAATAAAAACACTTTAGGATTTAAAAAACTGTCTTTTTTACAGATATTTTCTATCACTGCTAGCAATTTCACAGTATTGTCCAAAAAATAATATGAAAACTTTTGAAAGAATTTCAAATGTACTAAATAGATACTTTTGTTGTAATTCTTTCCATGTCAACATGACCTCTAAATGTTTGAATAGACTCTAGTAATGAATATTTTTACTATGATTCTAAGTTTGATTTTTTTGTTAAATTAGATCTTTTTTATGTATATTACAAAATTTATTTAGAAACTATATTATAAATATTTAAGCCTTCTAATAATTAAATTCTAAAACATGAAAAATTAATATTTTAAAATTGTGAAAATAAGTATCTAACTGAAGATCTTGCCAATAACAAAGGCAAACATTGTTCTTGGCTTTATGATATCTATTCATCAAAGTTAAAAGAATAAAATATTAGATATTAAAATTGTATGTTATTAAAAAATGATATAATTAGAATTAATTATCATCTAACAGACAAAAAATAAATTCTAAAAGTTAACAAATTATTATTTGTTATTAAAATATTTCACTTACAGTTTTTACAAAAATGATTTTGTTTTAGCCTCTAATAGTTTTTCAGTGGTAATTTCCAGATTTATAACATTCTTCCTATAATTTCCAGGAAGTGTTTTTTTAAGAATAAATTTTTTTCAAAGAAACCCCCCTTTTAGTGTTGCAGTTTTTGGTGTAACAATAAGTCTTTTACAAAAATATTGCTTCATCGTCTTTAACAATTACTGAAAATCACATTTCATGTGACTTTTAGCTGCAGCAGAAATGAATCTAAAGCATCAACCAATCACAAATTGCCATCTCCTTCATAACTTTATCAGAATAATAGAATATGCTGTTAATTGCAGACAAAGGTCCTGCTGGTATCTTTTGGATTTTTTAAAATATTAATACATTAAAAATGAAAGCTTCTTAGAAAGAGTTGCTGCAGCCTATCACACACCATAATTTAACATATACAATACTTTAAAACAATATAGAAAAATAGCGATTGCAGCGCCATCATGCCAAAAATGTCAAATATGATAGCACATCACAGCTTACTTTTGTGAAACAGTTACCTGCTATATTATTTAATTATTACTACAAAAATATTTTTTAAATATTAATTTGTTTTATTTTGGCATGTGTTGTAATCTCCAAGTTTATTTTGTAGAAGTAAGTGAATAAAACAGGTAACTTATGTAAAAACACGTTAAATGACTCAGATCATATTTTCAAGTTTTTTCTGCAAAAGTTCTGGGGGAAAATGGTTTTTAATTTACAAATATTATTAGAATGGGAGGGGGGGGTTAAACTTTATCTTGCACAAAGGTGCCTCTTATCTATGCAATGGCACTGTATGTATACAGGTCTAGACATGCGAACACACTGTTTCATGATATAAAAATAACAGTGCATTTATTAATAATAGATTCATTAAATATAGATTTTATTTTGTTAATAATATATAAATGCATTGGTGGTCGAGAGATCAGCGCAACTGCCTTACAAGCAGTTGCCCGGGTTGCGGTTTCGCGTCCCGGCCGATGTTATGACACCTGAGGAAAAAAAATCAATATATAAATGATTAAATAGTAAACATGTATAATAAGTATACACACACAGATTCTTGTTCTAATATAAAAATAAAATATTTCCCAGTATTAAATCTTAATTTGCATTTAAAATCATTTTAACAATATCTTTTTTTTTTTTTAAATTTTAAATTGTAAACAACTATTTTTGAAGCAAGAAACTTTATTTAGCTTCCAGGAAAGTCCAGGTTAAAAATTCTTTTAAAATTGTTTATTTTTAATTTTTGCCCTCCACTTACACATTTATCTTCTAATGACTTTTTAATCTTTGTCCAGAAGTTTCACTGGTCAGTTATGTTTTTGTTGTTGACACTTCCCCCCTCCCCAATATGTGGCAGATAATTTATTCACCAGTTGTTTATTCTTAAAGCAGTATACCCAATGTTAATTATTTTCTTTTAAATAATAAATAAATATAGACTTGCAAAGTTAGTTTGAAATAATAGGCCAAAATATATTCTATTTAACTGCTAATTTCTTCAAATCTTTTGTGAAATAGATATCACCACAGACAGTAAAATAGAAATTTATATAACATTACAATACTAGATGAAAAACAAAATTTTACTAAAAATTTTCCAGGACCATGGTTTTATCTATTAGCAAATAGATCTTTTTAAGTAAAATTTAACAAAAACATTTAACATATTGAGATGAGTTTCAGTATGTTGCAAAATATCAGTCATGATTTTTTTTTCTTTCTTGTATAATTTTGCTGGTGGATATCTTAACTATGAAGCATTGAACTGTCTTACTATGACAATGATAATATTCATATAAAAAAGTATTTATTATTAATTGTATTGTATAAGATTGTGAATAGGCATCACTCATTTTAAAATGGATATATGAATATTAACTCATGCAGTTTAGATAAAATTGTTCTTTTGTTATTATATGTATCTTCATTACTACATTCATGATAATAAATTTCAAACAGTACAAATACATGCTGAATGTCTCAAATATATTTATTTTATTTGTATGGTATTGTATTGAAAAAATATGTATGAAAATATATTTTCAGTGTAATATAGTGAGAATGTATTATAAATTACTTAATTTGTGTTAGAATAAAAAATGGTATTTGTATGTATATAATAATTCTACAATATTTATTTTCTTTGTTGTATAATAAGATTTTTATTTATGGAATCTTGACTAAAATTGATTAAAGACTCAATAAACAGAATTGCTATAATTACTATGATGTCAATGGCAAAAGTTATAAATAAACCTGAATAGAAAAAAAACTAGCTCTCTCTACTTTGGCTTCAATAGAAGTGAATTTAAGTTCTTATGATTTTTTTATTTTTGTTTTTAAAATTATATGATTGTGAAATGGGTAGAATAATGGGCTGAAAGTAATAATGTTTATCCATTGATTGGACAACATTGTGGAATTTGTGAGAGATTCCAATTTATTAAAATATGAAAATTAATTCTTAGAATTTCAAAAGCATTGTAAAGTTTCTTCGCTTTAAAAATGGATATTATCTACTTTTCAGTGATGAGATTTAAATATTAATAACAGAAAATTGTACACAAAGATTATGTTCACCTACTGATATAATTTTATAAGCTTGAAGTATTATTTATACATGGGATAAAAATTGGTTCAATTTCTATAGCATTGTAACAGATGAAAGTAGCACCTGTTCATTTTTAATATTTTATGAATTGATTATTTGCTAAATGGAAAGATATTTATAGTGCATTGTCATGTATATAAATTAGTGTTTGCATACTTATAACTTTATATAGATCAAATATCTTTTGAATGAAAAAATAATTTGGATATTTGGAAAACATTGGAATTAAGAAAACATACTTGGAATCTTATAGTTTTTCATAAAATTTCTACTTTTTCTTGAATAACAAAATATCAGATTGCAATTAAAAAAACACTAGAACTATCATACTGTTTTTGAAATGCTGTATTTAAAGACTATTACTCCAGTTATTTGCTTATATTTATCATTATTATTGTTATATTTTTTTCTCTTCACTTAAAATATATAATATTTATTGATAGAAATATTAGTATAATTTAAATTAAGTAGTGAATTATTTATATACCTAAATATAAGAGAACTGTGTTTCTTAAGTTTGAATTTATATTTTAAATAATTAAATACATGTATAGTATTTATATTTTAAGCTAGATGTAATTAGAAGGGAGCTGAACCCAGACTTTCAAGCTTTTTTTATGTGGTCATGGGTATTGGTTGTATGACATGAAGTTAATGACTAAAGGGAGCTTGAACATCTGGGTTCAAATTTCTAATTATATTTTACAGAATAATTATTGTTTTAATTTAAAATATTATTATTTTTTATTTATATTAACAAATAAGTCAATATTTTTATATGAAGAATAGAAAAAAGATATATCTTGAACTCTTATATTTTGAAAAGTATAAACATTCTACAACATTTTTTTATGTTACATAAATATATGTGTTTATATTTAGTATCTAATTAGTGGATATTGAGATGCAATTACTTATTTAAATATGAAGTTCATGTCACATGGAAACCTATTGCTTAAAGCATAATCAGATTATACACATATAATTTAAAGGTTTATTTGCAATACATATATTTTTGATTTTAATTTATATTAATTTGTTAATAAATTTTTAATTAATTTAAATAAATAAACTTGCTTGGTTGTCATTCAATTTTACTATGCAAATTTATTAATTAATTGTATTTGGATGAGACAATATTAACTAATCGATTATATCACATAATGTATGAGAAACAGTTATAATAATTCAGAAATCAAAAACATAGGATGGATAAGAAGGGTAATATATAATTTTCTTTGTACTGAATTTAATGCTTATTATCAGACTAGGTATAGATTTTATATAGTAATAAATTAAATGACTTGACATTTTTAAATATTTAATAAGTAATCAGAAGCTTATTTTAATTATTTTGTTATAACAAGTAATAGACATCCTAAAATAGAAATTAAGATATTTATTTTATATGGAGCAATGTTTTTAAATTGTAATAATAATCAGCATTAAGATAATGCACATGCACTTTGTGGATTTTAACTATAAATGAATACTCTCACTTTCCAAACATAAGATAAATTCTTTGTGAAAAGATAAAATGAATCCATCTATTCTTTCAACCCAAATGTTTAAACATGGACAAATCTTAAATATTTGGAAATGAGAGCATGAAGATATTAAACAATCACTTTAAATTATCTTTACTATGCCTGAATGAATGGCACTTGCAAAATTTACTAGAATTTATGATATGTCATTTTTTGGTTGAAATTAAACATATGTAAATAAGATATTAATTTTATATAGCATGATGTTTTTAAACTGTAATAATAATCAGCATTAAGCTAATGCACATGTGCTTTGTGGATTTAACTATAAATGAATACTCTCACTTTCCAAATATTAAGATTTGCCCATACTTAAATGTTTGGGTTGAAAGGATAGATGGATTCATTCCATCTTTTCACACAGACTTTATCTTGTGTTTGGAAAGTGAGAGTATTCATTTATAGTTAAAATCCACAAATCACATGTGCATTATCTTAATGCTGATTATTATTACAGTTTAAAAACATCGCACTATATAAAATAAATATCTTATTTACATATGCTTAATTTCAAATAAGAATATCGTAAATTCTAGTAAATTTTGCAAACATCATTTATTCAGGCATAGTAAAGGTAATTTAAAGTGACTGTTTAATATCTTCATGTTCTCATTTCCAAATACTTAAGATTTGCCCATACTTAAACATTGGATTGAAAGGATAGATGGATTCATTCTATCTTTTCACAAGGATTTTATCTTGTGTTTGGAAAGTGAGAGTATCCATTTATAGTTAAAATCCACAAAGCACATGTGCATTAGCTTAATGCTGATTATTATTAAAATAGAAATTATATATGAATTGATTTGATGATTGATAAAGGTACAAATATAACAATTGATGAATATGAGTAAAAGTAATTGTAATGAAATGTTCATATATTTTATTTTAGGTCAATATTAATTAAAATAAATATTACATTAAATTAGTATACAACCATAAAGATCATAGTCTTATTCCATTATAAAGCTGGTAATAGTAATATATTTTATTCTATTACAAATTAGAATGATTTACTTTAATTATATTTAAAGTTTGTTAAAGTGGATCATAAATTTAGCTTAAATATTAAATTTTAATATTAATATTTGACTATAATAAATCTAACAATTATTCATATGTTTTGACATTTATAGTCTAAAGTTTTAATAACTCAGCATTAATAAACTGAAAAGTAATTGAATGTGATTTGTCAATTGTTGGAATAAGCATCAAATAGGAATCTATCATTTATTTTATATATTGTTATAGTAGGATATTGAAAATCTTAAAGTTATGTGTACCGATCAAAAATGTATGTCCATCCAACAAGATTTAGAATCTAAGAAAAAGTACTCCGAATCCAATCATACCTGAGATACACAGGTCAGGACAATCATGAATTCTAACCTGATTTCCCATTCCCTAAATCTATAACACTACGGATAGCACCTATAGTGATACTACATAAATTAATTATTTCCAGGCCTGGTGCTACATCGTTTTGCATGAGAACTCAGCTGATGATGATGATGAGAGATTGAGTGAACCCAAGATATAAGTTAAAACCATACATAAATATAAATATTATTAAGGAGATTAGAACAACTGGATTAAAGTTTAAAAATGTAAATATTTATTTTGACAAAAATTCAAGATGATTTTTATATTTATAATCAACTTCATGCCTTTAAAACTTTATTTTCATTATAAACATTTAACAAACTTGATACAATGATTTTTATTTTAAGAAATATTAATTTAGTGTGGCAGTTACAATACTGAACATATATTTAAAAATAGGACTTTATTCAATGTTACAAAAGCAGATTTATCTGGTTGGTTTGGTGGACATTTTATACATTTAAATATATATATAAAGATACAATAGAGTTTTGCTGATTATACGATTTTAGTAAGATGCCTTTGGCATTTGATACATAAGTTTATTTTCATTTATAGATTTTATTTACAACAATTAAAATAAGGATACATTTTGATCAGTAAGTCGCCTAAAAACATTATTTATTTTACATTTTTGATATTTAACAATAGAATATTGCGAACTCTATAAATACAGGAACGGCTTATTTCACTAAAGGGGAGAGCAGCTTCATGAGAAGTTGGATATAAACTCCAACAAAAAATTACAAAGAAAAAAAACATTTCATTATCACATATCATTACAATTTATTATGTCAAACAGGCTAGAAAACGAAACATAGGAAATTGCAGTGCTAGCATTATGTCAGTGAGAGTGAGAAAAATGGCAACTTAGACTGAGAAAACATCATTCTATTTGGAGGTGGTACTCCAGCTTCAGGCTTGAGTGGTACCTAAGGAAAGGTAAGTAGGAAGTTGCTATGGATCCAGATCATGGCAAAGCCATGCAGAACTTCAACTACACTAACCTGTTATGAATGAGAACACTAACAAAACAGAAGGCTTTGAATCCACAGGGCAAGATATGGACAAATCAAAGCAGTATATAAATATATACTTTATGGAGAAGAATGACAAATAAAGATGATTATGAATCCCTGGAATGAGGTACAGGTGAATCAGATCAAGCCCTATGTGGCTTATTAATAATTTGACATATGCCAGCAACACTATTATAATAATATGAAATTATCACATTTAAATACTAAAATAAAGCCTTAAATGGTTTAACAAATATGTAATGATATGTTAAAAATAATGACCCAATGTAAGATAATCATTTATCAAAAGTTAAAACTATAATTAATGAAGTGTGCATTGCTCCCCCTTCTTGAATCAATACTATTTTGTTTAATATATAAAAAAAACTAAAATTCACACACTTAAAAGTGCGAATAACAAAATAGATTTAAGTCGCCAGCCTTTTTGGTAATGATGATCAATAAAGAAATTAATAAATTTAATGGACACCAATATCCACCCCAGATTGCAAAGTATTTATACATTTTGTATAAATTTATGATCAAATATTTTTTAAAAAGCATATATTTATCTAAAATACAAACTCAATCTTACAAGCTATTTAGAAATAACTAACAAGAACTCATTACTCCATCTCTTCTATTCCACAGTGGGATATAGAAGTTTGTAAGACTAAGTTTGATTGACATTTACAAATATAAATCAAGCAAAAATACAAAAATATCATTAAAATTAAATTATAATCGCACTAAATTATAAGAAAAATAAGAAGCGTGAGTTGGATGAAATATTTATAGTAAGATTAGTTTAGGTTATAGAAATTGATACTAAAGAAATAATTATTGGTTTAACATGCTCGCTGATTAGCCAGTTAAAAAGAGGTTTAACATAAAGAAAACATTAATTTTAAAGAGTTAGGATTCGTGTAAGACAATTGTAATGGCTTTAGACTTGTTACCTCTTGACTTTATGGAATGAAGTAGGCATGAGTCTTCTGTGGCAGGTGGCATTTTTTGATTTAACATGTCCCTTGGCCTCAGTGGTTCTTTGATGGCAGCGGGCACCCTTGAGTGGTAGGAGCTACATCTCTGCATGGTGAAGAGTTGGGCTGAAGACAGAGGGAAAGGTGGCTTAGGCCCCTCAAAAATTAAACAGACCAGAAGTTGGTTAGTGACTATTGACCGAACCCTGCCACAATAAATTTTGGGGCCTATTTATACCAGTTTTCAGTTATGCAAAGAATGTTTTAATTAAACTTTTTAACCCTTAATTAATCTTTAATTTACAGAAATATTCTTTCTTTTGTTATTTGGAGATGCATTCACAAAATAACTGTCCAAAAATAAATTCAAATTAATTTCCAGATTGGAAATAGATTTGATAACAATGTTAACAGCTAACTAAATCAATTGGCTTTGTTTTAAATTTTACTTTAATTTAAAAATTTCTTTTTAATCATGAAACAAACTAATGTTGCCACCCCTTTAATTATTCTTGGACAGTTGGTGATTGCATCTTCCATCTTGAATTTTTATGGAGTTTTATAACGAAAAATAATTACAAAATAAATAAGATATGATCAAAGAAAAAAAATACAAAATTATTTACAATATTTGTTTGCACTTTTATATATATAAAAGCTCTGTTAATATATGTATATATCTGAGTCACAGCTATAAAAGCCAATATTTAAAATTAAAGAAAATTTTTATTTGAGATTTATATTTATAAATTTTTATAGATGCTTCTCAGAAATATACGTATAGTTTATATACATGTGACAAAAAAGAAGCAGGATGAAATGTTGGTTGTGGTAGAACAGTGAAACTCGATCTTGAACTAAGATCAACTGTTTTTTATGCAATAGGATGATTTCATTTTATAATATATTAAGTTGGTGAAAATGGAAAGAAACATTGGATTAACTGATTTTGTATTATTATTAAGTATTTAATTTTATTGAAATTGATTTAGTTAATAAGAGTATATTGATATTAGTGGAATAGCAAGATTGTGTTAGCAGTATGTTTATTTTATGTAATTGTAATAAGAAATTAATTCTTGAGTTATATATTTTATTAAATATCATTAATATTGTAAACTGGTAGGGCATATTAAGATTATTATTTCATCCATCTATGAATCATTTTATTTAAATGTAAATAGGAATCCTGTTTGACTTTTAGTACAAGTTTGTATTATTATAAGCAGTGTGTTGATTCATAAGAAATATTAAAGTTTATCTATGTAATTCTGTCATTATGTTCATTCAATTAAAAGGGATTTATATAAGTATACTGTTATTTATAAGACATTGATATTTAGTTTTATTGCTTTATCTTTAACTTATTTCAAATAATGCTTATATTTTAGGATAGTTTGAAGTAATGTTTTATTTGTTTTCAATTCTTTCTAAATGCCATTGGAATTTATGATGTTATAACAATAATTATTAACTTACGAGAGAGTGCAAGTCTCTCAGCACTTGTGATTATTAATAGCCAATCAGATCGTAAACACTGGGACAACGATGCGCTTTGAAAATAAATATTATTAACAATAATTATTATTATTATTATCTTATTAAATTAAGTGTTAGATTGTTATTCATTGATTGATATTCATTTTAGTTTATTATTTTCATTCTGTAACAAATGATGCTATAATTCATGGGCAATATTAAATTGGAATTGTTTCTCATTGGTTCTTATTTTTATTTTATTACAAATGGTGCTCAATAATTAGCATGACCCACATATTAAATTTCTTCCAATCAATAATTTCAATCTCTGTAGTCAAGTTGCAATCTTTAGTGTCTTTATAAATATATGAGACCATTAATGGAGGTGAGTGGGATTTCACCTCTATTGCTAAAATGAGGTTGCCTTGACAACAGTTTGAAATTCTTGATTACGATCTATATTGGGATTGTCTAAGTGTTGACTGGTTTCTAATGGTTATATATATACAAAACAAAATAGCCTTCCTATCATTCACTTCAAAACTCAACTTCCTTTAACATCAAAAGATGTCTAAGATTCAAAATATTTTATGCTCAAAATTTCTTTTACTCTTTTTTTCAATTAATTTTTTCATAAATGATAATCTCTGCATTGTCAAATAATATTTAATGACCTGTATTTAGTTCATGAATATTCAAAGCTGAGTTATGATATCTATTTTTAAATCTACTCTTATTAACTTTAACTTTTTTATTAGGCTTAATTTACTTTGAACTATATAAGTTTTTGACACCTGTAAGAAATCCTATAAACTATTCCAGAAATAGATTTTCTATCAATTAACTGTTTTGAACTATTTAATAATGAATTTAAACCCAGGCATTTTTTCTGGGTCATATTTATACCATCCAATAAAAAACTATTATTATAAATCAATTTTCAAATTGATAACTTATCTGATAAAGAAATAAACTCTTTACTCTCATTAACATTTAAATTTTTATTATTAACAAATTTAACCCTTCTGAATTGCACCCTAGACTCAAACATTTCAGCATTTTCTGATGTTTTTCTGTATCTCACACATCAATGTAAAATATATGATTAAATGATTATTACTTATCAGAAAATAATAAATTTGACTTCATTTGATAGATATTTTTGTTTACTACTGAAATAAATTTTAAATGTTCACATTTTGCTTCTATAAATATTAAATAAATGAGATCATAAAACAAAAAAGATTACATGTCTATCATTTCAGAAAGATTATTTTCAGTTTACAAAATCAACTAAATCTTCCTTATTTCTGATTATTTTTAAAAATGTGAAAAAACATTTATTTATTTCTCTTATATCTAATGAATTATGCTTTAAAAGTTTAAAATTTTTGAATATTTATTGCAAAATTGCAATATTTTTATACTCGTAAGTATAAGTAGATTGCTTACATGAAAGCTAAATTTCTAAATAGCTTAAGGCCATATTCACATTAGCAGCTAATATAACATTATATTTTTGAAAATAAAGTATTTCCAGTCACATTAAGTTTTTAATAATTTATATATCTTGATATCTAATCAATATAGTGTAAATTATTGTAAAAAAAATGATCTAAAACCATATTAAATTTGCAAATAAACAGGTTTTTGGTCATTGGGATTATTTTCTTTAAACAATGTAATAATATGCTGAACATTTTGCCAACTGTCCTTGAAACAAATGCAGAACATATCAGGTCAGGACTTATGTCTTTTGTAAGGTGTTTTTTTTTAATTTCCTGCTATCTATCATAATTTTTTGAACAAAATTTTTATATAATAAAATATACAGAAAAATACGCATTTTAACATATAATACTTGTGGAAATTTTCACCAGGGGATGAATTGGTCAAAATATGTAAAATTGCAAATTAAAATTATGAAAAGTTAATATTCCTAATAAATTCATTATTATATCCTAACTAACAATCAGAAGCTAATTGACTCCTCTGAATATAACTATTATTTTCAAAATATTAAGCCTTCTACTCCTATAAAAATATTCAATAAAAGATTGACACATCATATTTCTTTAATTTTTTGTTTTAATGAAATGATTACAAAATAAAATATTTACTTTATCAACATTTAAATCTAGAAATTTTAACTTAAGAAATTCTGAAGTACCCCCCTCAATAATAAATTTAATATTAAAATCAAAAACATTCAATCTATCAAAAATATCATTCAATTTATCTTCCTGTATAACAAACAAACAATCATCAACATACTTCACAAATAATTTTAAAGAATCAAAAAAATTATTAATAGCACTACTCTCTAAAAAATCAATATATTGACAGAGCACATTGAAGGAGAAGTAACATAATCAATATCCTATAACTCTTTAAAATTTATAAAACATTTTATTACACACAAAATACATTGAAATCTCTAATAACAATAGCAAATCATGAATAATCTTAATCTTATCTGCAGAAAAGATTCATGTTTCTTTAAAACAGTAAGAAACACATTAATGATTTTCTATTATCAACTGAAATGTTTTCAATCTCTAAACTACCAAAAACACAAACATTTTCTAAAACAAATCCATTAATTTTATCATATGCTTCAAAAGAAGAAGATACACAAAATTAATGTAAATTTATATAATTCTTAAAAAACTTTGTAAGAATTTTTAAAATCTCAACAATTTCCCCTGTAAAATCAAAAATACACCTTAAAGGAAAATTATCTTCATTAGATTTCAAATTAAAGAAAACCTTAGGAGCCAAAAAATAAATAGAATATCAGACAGTATGTATTAACTTCTTCTAATGCTATTTCTCATGAATATATAAAGTAATGTATATATATATGTAAAACATTACACTGGAATCTTACAACTTGGTTATGCCCATGATAAAAGTTGGCCTTTCACTGTTATGTCCTGGATATAGATAATTGCTATAAAGCTGCCATCCTAAATTTAGTTCAACTTTGACAATTTGATGAACTTTAGTCATGCAAAGAGTCTAGTACACCCATTTTGCCTATGAACCATACATAGGTAAGCTGTCACTTACTCCCATATAAGTTCAAACTCAACTATCAAAAAACTAGCAGCTGCCTTTCTTCATTTTCTCAATATAAGTAATTATCCAATCTAATTTAAATGTGATATTTATACTATACAGTGCAACTGATAAATTATATAATTAAGTAACGTTTTTTTTTTCATCTTGATTAATAAAAAATCAGATAATTTAATTACTTGTTCTATTTTTAAACAATTAGGTAAAACGTTTCTTAATTCTTTAATCAAAAGCAGACTATAGAGATTATTATTATTATTATTATTATTATTATTATTATTATTATTATTATTCAATAATAATAATAATAATAATAATAATAATAATAATAATTCAGTTCAATTTATTAAGCATGTATCAACAGGTTAGTAACAATCCAATTATCGTAGAGCTTTTATAAATAAAAAATTAGTTTACATTGTTTTAAAAAATCATGACAATTCAAATTAAATATATCAACATTCTAAAATATCTTGTTATATAATATGGGCATTCTAATCATAGCAGAATTCTTATAAACATTATGATTATATATTTTAATATAAAATAAATTACTATGTCTAAATATATTAGGAATTCTATAATATATATTATGAACAAATTCTAATACATCAAAATCACATAAAACAATTTTTCTTAAAAATATTACATCATTCAACATTCTTTTTTTCATAAGATATGTTTCACAATCTAAACATAATTCCAAACTTACATACTTAAAATACTTCTTCATTATATTCTGCAGCGATTCCTCATAACATTTTGTGTTAGAATTCCAAACAACAGAACAATAACTGTTTTAACAAAATTTAAATTTATAAAAAATTTTAAGCAAGGATGATGCAAATCCTCATTAACTAATGGTGATCCTTTTTTACAATCCATATAGCAAAAATTAGTCAAGACTAAATCAAGTATTTTACTAAAATCATTATATCCAAAATTAAATTGAGTCAAACCAAGTACAGTAAAAAATTCTAAGATTCTTTGACTTTTCTGTAAATGATAATCTGAATAACTATTCCCTTTTGCCGAAAACATAAATGGGACATTAAAATCACCCACTAATAATATTTAATGTTTATAAGAGACTAACTTATTGTCCAAAACTTCCAATGCCAAAAACAGTGGACTTAATACAATATTTGGATGAATATATAAATTACCAATTAATAATTTATTTTTGTATAATAGTGAAACCTCAATCCACATAGAGTCAATGATATCAATATCACATGATCATTATTTCTTATGCTTGCTTATAACTGTTATAAAACAGGCAAAACTCTATATGTATTGCCACTCAGTGCAAGCCAGAGTAATCAATGATGCCAGGGGCTAGTGCATAAAATCTCCATCTAGTGCTTACTCATCCAATATCCCAGACTAATTTCTGGCTTGTGGCCTTTGTCAATGAGGAGCCTTGGATCTGAGAGCACTGCACCTAGATCTTAGGATCTAATGCAACCCTCCAGCAGCCACCTTTTATCTCTACTTAACTACAAAACTATGACTCTTAAATTGAAAACACTATATTTTCAATCCAAGCTCACTAGCTTATATAGTCATATAGGTCTGAACTAAGTTCAGTACCAGTTCAGTACCTATACAGTTTGGTGTCTTTGGTTCTTTAATAACCATAGCCACCACTATCCTATTAGGAAGGATTGGTGTTATGCCAATAAACATCACATGATCACCATTTCTTATGCTTGTTTATAACTTTTATTAAAACGGGCAAGACTCTCTATACATATTGCCACTCAGTGCAAGCCAGAGTAATCAATGGATGCCAGAAGTCTTGTGCATAAAATCCTCAATTAGTGCCTACTCATCCAATATCCCCACACTAGTTTCTGTCTTGTGGCCTTTGTCAGTAAAGAGCCTTGGATCTGAGAGCACTGCACCTAGATCTTAGGATCTAATGCAACCCTCCAGCAGTCACCTTTCATCTCTATTTACCTACAAAACTATGAGTCTTAAATTGAAAACACTATAATATTTTCAATCCAAGCTCATTAGCTTATATAGTCATATAGGTTTGAACTCAGTTCAGTACCTATAGAGTTTTGCCTGTTTTAATAAGTTATAAGCAATCATAAGAAATGTGATCATGTGATGTTTATTGGCTTAAAACCAGTCCTGCCTAATAGGATAGTGTTGGCTATGGTTATTAAAGCACCAAAGACTCAAAAATGTATAGATTCTAAACTGAGTTCAGACCTATATGACTATATAAGCTAATGAGCTTGGATTGAAAATATTATAGTGTTTTCAATTTAAGCCTCATAGTTTTGTAGTCAAGTAGAGGTAGAAGATGGCTGCTGGAGGGTTTCATTAGATACTAAGATCTAGATGCAGTGCTCTCAGATCCATGCTTCTCACTGACAAAGGCCACAAGCCAGAAACTAGTCTGGGGATATATGAGTAGGCACTAGATGGGGATTTTATGCGCAAATCTTCTGGAATCAATGGATATAATGAAGCTTCTTCCGGCCAGAAGTCACAGTTCAATAAATTCACAGATACATAAAATGATGAATAATTATTATTTTTAGTTTTTAATTTATAATAAACAATTGTGTCATTAATATTGCTACTTATATGAGTTGCAATATCACTTGCTGAAGTATCCAGATAAATTCTAGTCATAAAAAATCTTTTATATTTATCTTTTTGGTTTAATAGCTTTAAAATTCTCACAGGAACAAATTCCTGTTATTAGATTTTTTGACCTATGTTTTTTAATATGTAATGACTTTTTTTTTTAATAATCATCTAATATAAAGTCAGTATTATCATTCTCATAAATTTCAATATTTTTAAAATCCCTATTGTCACTATAATTATCCTTTAAAATTGTTAAATTTTTATCTTTATCTAAAGTTCCAACATTTTGCTTATTTAAATCCAAATGAGAAAAAATAGATTTTGTTTTTTAATTTTATTATTTCTAATAATAATAATATTAGGGTATGAGCACAGACTTTCACACGACCCACCACTCTCCACTCCATCTAATAACACTGATACACTTAAACATATATATGTTGACAAGATAAATAATCACCAATATACGTATTTCATGCTAAACCAGCAATCATCAGTTGGTCCAGATTATCATCTCTACACATATTTACTATAAGTGCTCAGATATATATTAAGATAGACAATCCTCACTCTTTAATGGACAGGCTTCAATCTACTCCACACTCCAACTCTTCAACCGTCCATCCAATTGAAAATCTGATGATGGAATGCTCAAAGGCCACCCTGAGGCCGAGATTCTTGTCACACCCATGTTGACCTAAGGTCAATCTGAACCCCACATGTACAGGACATAATCCATTAATTACATATGCAAGGATGGGCAGACATCTCAATAATGTAATAACTGAAACAGGCTTATTTATACCTGTATCTATATATATGTAATATTAGGGTATGAGCACAGACTTTCACATGACCCACCACTCTCCACTCCATCTAATAACACTGATACACTTAAACATATATATGTTGAAAAGATAAATAATCACCAATATACATATTTCATGCTAAACCAGCAATCATCAGTTGGTCCAGATTATCATCTTTACACATATATACTATAAGTGCTCAGATATACATTAAGATAGACAATCCTCACACTTTAATGGACAGGCTTCAATCTATTCCATCATCAGATTTTCAATTGGATGGACGGTTGAAGTGTTGGAGTGTGGAGTAGATTGAAGCCTGTCCATTAAAGTGTGAGGATTATCTATTTTAATATATATCTGAGCACTTATAGTATATATGTGTAGAGATGATAATCTGGACCAACTGATGATTGCTGGTTTAGCATGAAATACGTATATTGGTGATTATTTATCTTTTCAACATATATATGTTTAAGTGTATCAGTGTTATCAGATGGAGTGGAGAGTGGTAGGTCATGTGAAAGTCTGTGCTCATACCCTAATATTATATATATATATATATATATATATATATAGACCCAGGTATAAATAAGCCTATGTTTCAGTTATTATTTCTAATAATATCATTACTTAAAGTTATTTTCTAATATGATATTCTTTCTAGGAACAAGACCATCACACAATACATTTATTTTTATCAATCATTATATCAACACATGACTGAGATGAAGATTTATTTATATCACTATTTTGATTCAAAAAAGTAGAATAATTAATCTCATTCATTTTAGAATTAGCCTGCAGTCTATTTAACAAAATCTCTTTATTTTGTTTGAACAAAAGAAAATGTCGCGATTGATTTGATCAAAAGCTACATGGTAATTACGAATGATACATTTGATAACAGGATTAATATTTGGCAAGCACATAGTCTCATTAATCCTATCACAATTCCCATAACACCACTACTTGCCCTGACCAATAATAAGATCATCTCCCTCTTCAAGTGCTGGGCTATGGAACCGAAATTCTTTGATTTCATTATTAAGATAAATTTAAATGCCACTAGCACTAATTGGTTTCTCTTCCATAGGCGAGACATCAACAAAATTGACCCTATTTGCCCATTCTGCCAGACTCGTGATGAAACATTTGACCATCTAGTTTACTTGTGCCATGGACTCTGGAGGTCTAGAAGGATTATTGCTGATAACCTTAAAGTAAATTTTTACCTTGTTATCTCTCTTAAGGATAGTATTAAGACAAGATCCATCCCTACTATTAGGCTGTCATTATTTATCAACTATGCATTCTGGTCTACTCATTGTAAAATGGTTTTCAATCCCGGTGCAATTCATGAGAGAAAATTTTTTCTAAATAAACTTATAAAATTTAAAAACCATGACATGCTCCTAGCTCCAAAAGTATTATTCGACTCTGATTGCATTGTAAGGATGATTGCTGGTAAAATGCTTTGTTTCTTCTGTCTAAGATATTGTTGAAAGTGGTTTTGTTAATAATCAGAGGTTCAGATCCTTATGTTATCAAAATGGATAATATTTAACTGAATACATCAGATTTAGCACAAATACCTAAGCCTTCATAGTTGTAGTGATTTTTCCAATGGTGATCTGACCAAACTCTAGATTGACTAAGTGACTCTTGGTAGTGTGAGGCAATTTGTCTAGGTGAGTTGGATGAGCTTAATTGGCCTACTTGTGTGTTAACAGTAGACCAGTTATTCGGGTTTACCTCTTGCCCAGAATAATACTATCTTATATTTATTTATAATCATGTAATTCTTCTTTATGTTTGTAATTCTAGCTTTCCTTTTAATTTACCATGTATACATAATTGTCACTGTAAACATTTTACTTGTTTAATAAATATTTGGAAAAAAAGAAAAAGTTGTTCTATTTGCTCCATAACTAAGAAGCATTTATAATTTTTTTTTTATAAATATAAGATTTTAATAATATATTTTCTTGAGTCAATCCTTCCACTTTTTGTGTCAGTTGATCAACCTTTAAAATTAAATTATTTAAGACAGGCGACATTATATCACAACCACTTTGACAATTATTACTTCCCAAGGAAGTTTTAAAGATAGTATCAGAGTTAACTGTTTTATCCTGCACTTTGTCTAATTTAGAAAAATTGCACAAATAGCAAAGTAAAATAATTATTTTCAGTCAATATCTGTAAATCAATTTTTTCAAGTTTAATACATAGAATATGAAAAATATTATTACGTGGTCCATTGCAAGCAATAACTAGCTGATTAGAATTAATTATTTTCTTACACTCACCACAATCTTTTTTCTCCATATTTAACTTTTGATAAAGATGGCGTCCATTAAGTTTTTCATACATAATATGACAATTAACACATTTTAAGATACTTATTTCATTAAAAACATATGAAGGAAGTTATCTTTCTTTAATCCAATACAATCCAGATGGAATCTATTATTACAATTTCCATTATATGGGATTATCTATTTAAATAGAGATTGAGGAAAAAATAGTAATTAAGTGATAATCAATAGACTAAAACAATTTTTGATTAGATATCAATAAACAGGAAGATCATATTCTCAAAATACATATTGAAATGTATTTTTGTTTACTGTGAGCTACCACTGATTAATAATGTTTAATAAATTAATTTATATATATATATATAAAAACAATCTTAAATTTAGACCTTAGAGATCAATTTTCACTTTCTTTATTCATAATAATGTACTAAAGTTATGAATGATAGTAAAGAGGAAAACAGTATTCAAAAGACTAGTGATTAGAGTTTTAGCAGTATTTTATTTTTATTCTATTCACTTTATCATTATAGTTAGATGAACATTTTGTAAACCAATAATTGGGTAGTTATGTTGGTTAGCAATAATGTCAGAGGCACCAGCTACCTTCAAAATATACAATGATTTGTAGATATGAGTGATAGCTTTTACCTGTTTGAAGTATTCATCATTATCACGAAAAAAAAAAAACAATCCAATTGTCAAAGAATCCATTTTAAGGTAATATTTCATAAAGTTTTATTAAAAAATATTGAAAAGATTTTTACATATAGGACTTATTTTAAAAAATGAACATCAGAATATTTGTGCTCTTTACTGTGGCTCATTATGGGTATGAAAGTGAACATTAAAAAAAGGTAATGATATTTTTGATGGAAACTCTGGTGAAGACTTTTTCTGCCATATACAGTAAAGAATATGATTAAGTGGATAATTGATCAGATTACATCTGAATTCTTTCTGGAAGCACTCATGATCATGTTTAGTTATCTTGTTTTTTATGTCTTGAAATGAAATAATTTATGAAAAAATTATACAATGTTTGTAAAGTAAGACATTCAGAAAATGATCATGAATTATTTGTGGGTAGATTTCATGATAATATAATAGTTTTTTCTGGGGAAATGCATTCATAAAATAGTCAAGAGATGATACACTTAATAACTTCTAATATTTTCAAAAAATTTATATGAATAAATTTTTTTCCAGGAATAAATGAATGGTTTCTAGAGATCAAGTGTAGTTTGAGAAAATCAAAAAGCATTATGGACATGAATTTTGTTGCCAGAAAAATGCAAAAAAAAATGTCAGGGCAAAGATGGAATTTATATATTACTTTTATTGATTTAGTCAATATATTTAACTCAATTAAAAGAGCATATCTGTTGTATTATTCAAACTTAGTTGGATATCACTAAAGTTTATTCATATAATACAGTTTTTACATGATATTATGCATGAAAATGTTATTACCATAGGTAGATATATGACACTACTCAAATGAAAACTGGTGTTAAACAAGGATGCATGCTAGCATCAACTTTGCTTTTGATTTTTATGACAGTATTATTTGAAATTGTTTGTAGGCAACTTAATGAAGCATAAATGTGATGCAAGTATGATAGGGGATTTTTAATTTAAATTAAATAAAAGCAACAAAAATATCATCTTAGTTGCTTAACATACAATTGGCATGCATTGTGATAATCTTGTCATTTCAATAGGCGATTTATAAAATGCAATAATAATTTAAATGCATTATATAAAGATGTTGATTTAGTAATTAGTGTTCCAAAAACTTATCAGTCAGTGATGAAAGAAAAATTTCCAATGACTTTCAATTTGGACATTTATCAACTTAACAATGATGACTGTCTAAATGTTGAAATTTAGCACAGATTCTAATGTGCTACTACTACTTTTAGTAAATTAAAAGATTACATTATTTTGTTACAAATAGAACTGTTATTTTATTTTATTTATTGTCTGGAAGTGAGACTTTAACCCCAAATTGACATAATAAAATCACATCATAAAAATTTTATTTAAGAACACTCTATAAAATTCTAAAAATATAGTAGCACCATATAAGACCTATCTATATGTTCTATCTGTTGGATATGGTACTAAAGAGTTCTATGTTTTAAATTAAATTTTTGTTGGATTGTCTATGGCAAACAATGACTTCCTAAAGAAACTATTTATAATGAAATTGAACTTGGTTTTCTTGGAAAAAGCAGATTCCATTTATAATACAAAGATTATTATAAAAAAGTGAAATGTTGTTTTCACTGTGAAGACATGGTAGAGGAAGGAATATCATGGATTATTACAATTAGGTATGGTCTTGAAATCATTCAGAAAAAAAAAAGCTGCAGAAGTTAAAAGCCAACGCTGTAAAATATCTGATAAACACATAATAGATGGGCACATTGTTTCACGGATTGATTTGAATAGTCATTACAAAACTCAACACTGAGTATTTTTTGCTTTTGGAATTGGAATGGCTATACTCATAAAAGAGTTATAATTGTTACTTATAGTGAACTTTAATAATATTTATTAAAATAAAAAAAATATTATTATTAGAAGTTATTAATTCGACATCATCTTTTGACAATTACATAAATATTTTAGAAAATTGAAATATTTTTTTAAATATTAAGTTGTCTAAGCAAACTTATTTCTAGTTTTTTTTAAAAAAAAATACTTTATATTCGATCCATATTTTTTTATTGACGAAAAGCCAAGGCTTTGTTTATTAATTAAAAATAAATTTATCTGTCAAACGAGTTAGCAATTCTAATAAATGTGGTAATAATAGCAAAATATTAAGCTCTAATTATAAAAGATAAATAAAACAGATCTTTAGTTAATTAAATTGTTAGAAAGGCAATTAGAATATCAGATGTCAGTAGAAACATTATTGTTTAAACTTAAAGGGAAAGTCTCTTCTTTCTTTCAATATTTAGAGGATCTAATTATTTCGCTAAAAAAAAAAATTTACTTAATAAGATTATGAGATTTGAAATACAAGCATTCTTATACTTGGAACTTATTGTAAATATAGGGCATTTAAACTCAGACTTTCAAGCAACCTTCAACTATCCACACTATCTCATACTACTGATACACATAACCACACACATATAGAAAAGATAAATAATCATCATATATGTATTTCCTGTTTAATTTTATTTAAAATGCTAATTTATATCTTTTTAACGCAGAATTATTATTTTTGTTTAGAATTCATTTTAATATTATAGGTATAATTTCATTTTGATATATTATATCCAAAATAAATATACAGTATAAGTTTATTGAAATTTATTGATTTAAAACAGGGATCTTTAATGTTTTTTGTTACCGCCCACTTCTATATAGTTTGGAGAGATTCCAATAGGCCTGCTGTCCACCTAACATAAATTTTGATAATATTCTTAAAGAATATAATTATATTCACAAATAAGTTTGAGAGGTAACCACAGAATAAGATATAGAAAGTAATTAATACAAACATAAATATGAGCAATCACACCTAAAGACAAAACAGAACTCATTATTATATATATTGTGATAGTTATAAATAATAACATAAATATAAAAAACAACTGCATATTTATTTAATAACTAATATATATACGAAAGGTAAATATTTAGTAGAAATTACTTTTAATGAGAGCAGTGCGCCTAATGTTAGTTAATTAAATAGCTTATGTTTGGTTTTAGTTTTATTAAAAATAATCGGTCTCCCCTTTCTTGTACATACAAGCGGTTTCTTTCCTTGGTCAAAAGTTTGTTCACAACACTGAAACCTCGTTTCACCAAATATGAAGTTGGAAAGTCTATCAGGAGTAAAAATATTTTATTGCATAAAAATGGATACAGCTCGGGAATTTTTTTATTTTGCCACAGTTGTAGGTATCCTTCATTGAAATTCATTTTACTCTTAGTGACATATTTTAGTTATAATAACTCTTTTTGCAACCTAATTTCAACTTGAGTTATATTGACATTAAATGGGAATTTCATCCATGCATTCACTTTCAGGTTGATAATATCTGAAAAATGGGTTTTCAAGTCAAGTTTGAGTACATGACGATGATTACTATATGTTTCTAAGTCATCTTTGATTGACAACAACTTAATCAATTCCTTATTCATCGTGTTTTGTCTGAACAAATTTAATTTATCAATAAATAGATATGTACTTTTTTGCATTCAATAGGAGTCATAATTTTTCTTTAGAGATGTAAATTAATCTCATTTATTTGGTAAATATATCAGTTAAATAAAAAAACGTCATTTTGGTATGTTTTTAATTGCTAGCATATATTAACTTATTTGGCATTTTAAAAAAAAATTTAAAATAGATGCATATAATTCCACAAAATGGGAAAAACAGTGCCATCTTGATAACCAACACACTTCAGTATGAAAAATTAATTGGAGATTTGATTTGTCACAATCGATATAAAACTGTCCGAATATTCGATCATTTTTTCCATTAGATTTAATCTTGTTAATTGTCTTTATGATAACTGTTAAAGATAAATATAAACTGGGGCTAGTATGCTTTGCAGCAGGATGTTGCCTGTAAATAATACAATGAATGCATAATACACTGGGAACTTCCTTCTTCAAATGTTAGTGGCCAATTGTTGTTGCTGGTGTTTCATGTGTTGTGCAAAATAGGATTGAATTGTAGTCTAAATAGATGTTGGCTAACAACATTTCTTGTTGCAGCAAATAATGTTTATTGAAATAACAAACATAGGCCATTAAAAGAGCATGATTATCAATAAACTGTTGACTCATCTGCTTGCAAAGAAAATAATTTTTTTTGAAGCATATAAACAAATTAATTTTCAATATCAACAACCATTCCTTCAATCCACCATCTAATTCTGTTAACACTAAGTGACAAATTTATCAGAATATTGGCTGGGACCTGATGCACCATTCTCAATAAAAGTACTTTGAAACATGGTTTTAGTAACTTTTCTTTAATAGTATGGACTCCCCCATTTTTAGAAATAAGTTCAAATATCTGATAACTTACTGTGAGTCCATCTTTGATTTTTCTTGAATACATTTCATACGTTGAGGATATGGTATTTTTTTTTTTTAAATTGTTGAAAAATATCTTTAAAATAATCTATGGATTTTTTTTATTTTATTTTTGTGTTTAGTATGAAAATGTTCTTGCAATAGAGATAAATGGTTTCATTGCTTCATTAAACACAATTTTTGACACAATAAGGGCAATTCAATGAAACCATATACCAAATATTCAATTAAATATAAACGAGTAAAAAATTTGAGGATACTTGGAAAATACATACAATTTTAACACAAAATGATTCTGCAAACAAACAGTCGACTGAACTGACAGTATTCTATGCATACACTATTGTGGCATTATCTTCCAGATTTTTGTGTTTCACATTTTTAAAATTTCATATTAATGTGTGTCATGATGTCACACATTCAGTATGAAATTCTAAGTATAGACAATATATTTGAAATATTCAAATTGAATAAAAAAAAGTTATAAAACATGATCATAAAATAAAGATGTAGTTTTTAAAAAATTAAATGAAAGTACTGTGCCATTAAATTAATTATTGCCAACCAAAATTGTGGAATTCCTACTGGTAGATGATACTGACACATTGAAGATCTCTGATTTAAAATATAGTTGAATGAAACTCTGTATTAAAATAAACAAATAAGAGAGTCTTTAAATTGCTACAGTTTGATTAGTGTCAAACTTTCTATGCTCCAACTTTGATGTCATCTACTACCCATACATAAATTAATGCCTTTACTAATCCTTTATTAGTCTAGAGATTATTATAATTAGTCTGTGTTTATTTTTAATTAAAAGATAAATATATTAAAAAGGATATATTATAAAGGAGTTTGCTATTAACTTTAAGGAGACCCTTTGATTCTTCTTGGAGGCCTTAAAGGAAGTGAGCAGAGCAAAGTTCTAATGTCCACTCCATATGTTCTTGTCATTGAAACTGTTATTACTATGTGATTATTCATATAGTATATGAACATGGGTGGGCTTCTCACCAACATGCATTATCCAGTGTAGTGAGTTTATTGGATTTTTACCTCTGAGTTTAAGATCAAAAAACACCATGGTCTTTCTTTTCATTTAACTGATAAGGCAGAATGAATGTTTGTGTAAATGATAAATATTTTTCCCAATAGATATATACAATTATAACAGACAAAAATAAATCATGGCCCTTATTCCCAGGAGGCTGTAAAGTCACCAACCAAGGCAGTGGTTGGTGGCAGAAGGCAGACAGTGCTAAGAATTCCCTGTTTGTGGACCCAGGCTGCAATTTCATGACTTTTTATTTAGGTATTTACAACTGCAGATCATTTTCAAGTGAAGGAAGATTGCAAGAATTAAAAGAAGAACTGTCTTATATTAAATGGGACATTATTGGACTTCATGAAGTTAGAAAAAAGGGTGAAGAGACAATTGATGTAAAAAGTGGACATGCACTCTATTATAAAGGCACAAATATTGAAAATAAAAATGAAGTAGGATTCATTATAAATAAAAAGTGGAAGAACAAAATTGTGGAGATTGATGGTGTATCATTCAAAGTGGCAAAATCAGGTATACAACTTAATAGCAGATACTAAATTCAGGTTTATGCCTCAACAAGTTCTCATAATGATGAAGTAGTAGAAGATTTTTATATGGATGTACAAAAGGCTTTTAATCACAGTAAACAACATTTTAAATTGTTATGGGAGACTTTAATGCTAGAATTGGTAAACAAATAAAAGATGAAAATGCTGTATGTAATTTTGGTTATGATAATAGAAATAGAGAGAGGACATGGACTTGTAGAGTTTGCAGAAAAAGAAAAACTTTATATTATGAATTCTTTTTTTGAAAAAAGTATTAAAAGGAAATGAACATGAAAGCATCGAAATGAAGATACACCAGAATTGGATTATATTCTGACTAACAGGAAATACATATTTCAAGATTGTAATGTTCTTAATAAATTTAACACTGGAAGTGATCATCGATTAGTAAGATGTAAGATACGTGTTAATGCAAAACTAGAGAGACAAAAATTATTAAGAAAAACAATATTTAAAGTTGATATTCCTAATCTTCAGAAACATTCTAATGAATTTAAATTAATCAATATTTACAGTTGATATTCTTAATCTTCAGAAACATTCTAATGAATTTAAATTATAACTTACAAATCGGTTTCAAGTATTAGTCGATTTTGAACATGATTCAGATTTGAATGAAATGAATATGAAAATAACTGATAATAACTGGTAAAAAAAAGCAACAATTGACCAATAAAATTTCTACTGAGACTAAAAAATTGATAAAGAAAAGAAGGAATATAAAGATATACAAAAATTATGCATTAAAAAGAATTGAATATCTCAAATTTTATAAAATGGTGCGGAAAAGAATTGAAAGTGATATAAGAAAGTATAACTGTGAACTAGAAAGAAAAGCTGTAGAAGAGAATAAAAGTCTCAAATGGGTAAAATAACATTTTGGTATTGATAGGAAATTTATATCTGCAATAAGAAAAAAAGATGGAATTATTACTAAAAAGAGAGATGACATCATGAAATGGGTAGAAGACTTTTATCAAGAACTCTATAGTAATAAAGAACAAGTACCTACTATATCTATTACATCTTCAGAATTGTTTAGAATTTTAAATGAAGAAGTGAGTCATGCAATTAAATGTATGAAGAAAGAAAAGGCTCCAGATAATGATTGAATTATAATTGATATATTAAAAGAAACAAGTGAAGAAATAGAAATTTTTTTAGCAAAGTTATATACCAAATATCTAAATGATAAAGATGTACCAGATGATTGGAAAAGTGTAGTATTAATATTAATATTTAAGAAAGATGATAAAGAAGATATTAGAAATTACAGACCTAGCAGCCTTTTATCAGTTTTATACAAAATTTTTACCAAGATAATTACAACTCATCTGCAAAAAACATTGGATTTCCACCAACCAAGAAAACAAGCTGTATTTAAAAGTGGTTTTAGTACAGTATATTATATCCAGGCATTAACAGAAGTTATAGAGAGGATAAATAAATATCAGTTGCCATTATGCTTTGGATATGTAGATTATGAAAAGGCATTTGATTCTATAAATATTTTTTCAGTGACTAAAACATTGGATCATCAAGGTATAGATCCAGGATATTGCCATATTTTCAAGAATATTTATAAAAAATGCAGCATCAACAATTAGATTACATAATGATTCTGGGAAAACCAACATTGAGAAGGGTGTAAGTCAGGGTGACTCCATATCTCCAAAACTTTTTACAGCAGTGCTGCAAGAAGTATTTTGTGGATTAAAATGGGAAGCTAAAGGAGTGAAAGTAAATGGAGAATATTTAAGTCATTTAGATTTTGCAGATGATGTAGTTGTTTTTGCAAACAATGCTTTAGAGCTGCAGGAAATGTTGCAGGAGTTATCAGATGAAAGTAGGACTAAAGATAAATGTTAAAAAGACTAAAGTAATGTTTAATGGATTTTCTAAAAATATGAAAATTAAGATTGATTATGATGAGTTAGAAGAAGTTAATAGTTACAAATAGCTTGGTCAGATTAATACTACAGATGGAAACATAATGGATGAAATTAATCATAGAATTAAACTTTGGTTGAAATGCTTTTGGTAGAAATAACTTGATACTAAAAGGAAATATGCCTATGTGTTTGAAAAGGTTGGTTTTTAATAAATGTGTTTTATCAGTTCTTACTTATGAGTCTAAGACTTAGACATTTAATAGAAGGGCAATACAAAGACTTCAGACCAATTCATAGAAGTATGGAGATATGCATGTTGGGAGTAGCAAGAAGAGATCGAAAATGCCATACATGGGTAAGAGAACAAATGGGTGTTACTGATCTCATTGAAAAAATTAAAAGACTGGAGTTGGGCTGGACATATTGCTAGAAGGGATGATAATAGATGGACAATTGAAATCTTAAATGGGATTCCAAAATATTGTAAAAGACACAGAAAGAGACTACATGTGAGACGAATTGGTGAAATAAGAAAGTGTGCAGGGGTGATGTGAGAAGAGAAGCTAAAGATCAGAGAAGATGGATTGAACTTGGATGGACCTTCATCCTGCAATGGATTGATAATGGTTGATGATGATGATGAACTAGGTTTTAAATTTATATCTGGGCTAGGAATGATATGATAATCTTAAGCCTAATAAAAGATTAGTAATAATTTTTAATGTATTTATGTAGAGAGAATAGAGTCAAAATGTCAATGCAGAAAGTTTGTCAAGTGTGAATTAAATTTTAATAATTTAATATTATGATTAGAGGGGATTTGAACCCAGACTTTTAAGATCCTATCTGTTATTGAATATATATTGTACTTATATGAACAAATGATGAAAGCATGAAACTGTGACTACAGCTAACTGAAGAATGGTGTTTAAGTGTAAAATGTAATTGGATAAATAATCTCTAAGATTTATTTTTTTCAGATATTTTTATTTATATGCTTCAAGAACCTGTAGTAGAGTAAATGATTTAGAAAGCTTTAAAGTATATGTTTAGGATCAACATTAAAGGTTACGTAATAATAAATTCAAAAAGAAGCAACTGCTACTCACATTAAATTTTAACAGCTAAAATTGTAAATTTGAGTTTTCTTGATTGTCACATAATTGAATTATGGAATTCAATTAAGAAGGATGTAGTGGATACACGTAAATCCATTTCTGTCTCTTTACAATAAAGACAACAAGTTCATAAGATGCAGTGTCCAGTTGGCAGCATAATGGTTTGAATGAGAGCTTTATAAAAAATTTAGATATTTAAAAACAATTTTACAAATGATAGAAGAATTAAAAATGATTGGTATATTCAAACTGTGAATGAGGGATGATTATTTATGAATAATGGCAACTTTGGAACTTTTTTGGTGCATTAAAAGGATATGATCTGGAAAAAAATGACTATATTTTTTAAAAATCTGTTGATGAAATTTTTTGTATACTAATAAAAATAAATAAATAATAAAACAGCTTTGATGTTTATAAAAAGTTCAAATGACAGAAGTGTCTGAAATTGATTTGAGAACTCTGTGCTTCAGCATCATACACTTTTCCATTGCACTAAACCATTCAAAGCAATGGGAAGCTGATTACCTTTGGAATGATATATCACCATCCTACATTATAAAATTTTTAGTATTATCTTCTTATTTTGATAAGGATATCAAGATTTATGAAGTTAAGATTTCATTGTAATCTTAATGGAACATCTGTAGTTCTGGGTGTAATATATTATGCAGTATTATAACAGATTAATGACATGCTAGCTATGAAATTAATATAAATATGTGAATCTAGAATATTCTTTTATCACAATTTATAAAAATGAATGAAATATGAAAGAACTGCAATCATTATTGTGGAATTTGTAACCTATTAAAGGATTTTATCAAATATGTTATTTTCAATCATTTAGTGTGATTTTAGAAAATTAGAAAGTACTATAGATATAGCTTTTGTTGCCAGGAAAATCTGAAAGATTGTCATGTGCAAGCATTTTTTATGTGCAAGAATTTGATTTTTATATTGGATTTTAATGGTTTTGTCAAGGGATTTGATTCAGAAATGTTACAATGTTTGAAATAAGAAGTTTTTTCATTGATGCTAATTTATAATAATTACTGTTAAATGACAGAGATAGAATAATTATAACCATTTATAAATAAATATTAATACTGACAATTTTACAATGAAGGAAGAAACACAAATTATGAAACATTATGAAATAATTTGTTTTAAATGGAAATCATTATTCTCCATAGTTTGATGCAATGACTGATTCGTAGATTCCAAAGTAATGTCCATGCATCATATCCCAGCTCTGTCACTTCTACTGCTTGAAATTCATATCATCTCTCTTTTATATTTTGTAAATAATCCATCTATTAGAAAAACGAGTCTTATTTAAACCAGCCTATTATCTCCAAAAATCTTATTCGTTTATTCTGCTTCTTAAAATTTTAGAACTATGTAATCACAACAATTACTACTGTACCTGAATCTGAGATCATTCCAGTGATTTTCTTACTTTGTTTTCATAATTTGATAAATGTATTATATCATTTTTGTTAAAGAGAACAGTTTTCATTAATCAATGCAAACCAAAATTTATATTTAACTTTGGAGATCTCTATACCTTACTTAATAGCCAGGATACTCTAAAAGTATAGTGTGGTTTAATTCTTCAACTCAAAGGTCATTCTTAATCATTTGTATTATTTTCTAATAATAACTTAGAAAATCATGCATAAAATTTTACACCTGATATAGAGGGCACAGTAAAATTTCTTTTACATTTTATATTGCTTTGAACTGCTTCAGTCTTTAAAAGCTGAAATTTATTCTTTGTTTACATGCTTTATAGTATAACACATATAGTTAAGCTTACAATGAGCTCTGTAATTAAATGCATTACTTATACTCATGGTTTGATAATGATCATTGATCACATTCTGATCTCAGTGTGATGTGCTTTTGTTTGGAAAAATTTTCAACATAAAGTTTGATGCCATACTTAGGAACTTTGTATTGTCTAATAAGGATAATTTTTACAACAAATCACATATCGTGATACTATTTTAAGTAAGTAATGATTTATGATTCAGGCAGAAATTATTTTTGAGGTGGATTAGCACAAAATTATGCCTTGTCATTGGATACCTTGCATTTTTGGGATTAATCATTCTTTTCTAGTGATGATTGTGCGATTAGGACATTGAATACAAACATGAAGGGTGAAGGGTTTTCTGATATAATCTGATGAATAAATCCATTATCTGGAAAAAAAATTATACATATATATCTACTTAAAACATTAGCTGAGCAGATCATGACAGTAAACTAGTGTTAAAAATTATATGCATTATGTATAAATTGGAAAAAGAAAACTATGTTGTGAAATTTAAAGACTTGGGTTTTTCGCATCACATAGTTTAGAAACCATATCCAAGTATCAACAATGAAAAGATGATAATCCTACATTTAAGATTTATTGCAAAGAAATACTTTTTTGTTTTTACCATTGTTATTATTATTACTATGTTGTAAAAACAACAGCTGTTTTGAAAAACTAATTTTATAATTATAATGAGTTTTTTGTTAAGAACATATTTAGATTACAGAGACGTATTATTTTTATTTTTTGTGTATACTGTATTATAGATTTAGCATACATATTTGAAATGCTATAAAAATAACTGTTTTTTTAATAAAACTTTTTAAAATAATTATAGAAAAAAAATACCCATGCATAATTTTATTTTATGTACATAATTAAAATTCTTTAAATGATCAAATTTCAATATTAAAATTTATCCATAATGTTATCTTTTATATAGAAAATTTAAAACAATCAATTTAAAACAGACAACTCACTATATATAAAAGAATTATTTAATACATCAATACAGATTTCATTTTTTATTGGAGCCTTATGTAGATGTTTTACAAAATTATATAACCAGCTCTATTCTACAGCAACTCAACCCAACAAACATTATTTATATTACATAACAATAAGAGTACCAAATTCTCCATACAGTAGTGCCAAGAAGTGCAAGCCTTCATAATCAATGGATGCACAAAAGTTTGTGCATAAATCCCTATCTAGTGCTTAATCATTCAACATCTCCAGACTAGTTTCTAGTTTGTGTCTTTCATCAGTGAGGAGCTTTGGATATGAAAGCACTGCACCTAGATCGTAGAATCTAATGCCCAAACTTTCCTGCATCAATTGATTATGAAGGCTCTCACTTAGTGGAACCACTATATGGAGAGTTTATTACCAGCATGTGCACGCATATGAAATGGTGATCATGCGATGTTTTGATGGTTTTATACCTATTCTACCCATAAGATAATGATGACTGCAGTTTTGAAAAATCAAAAACATTTAAAATGTATAGATCATGAACTGAGTTCAGATCTATATGATTATACAAGTAAATGACCTTGAGTTGGAAACATTATGGTATTTCCATCTTGAGCTCCTAGCTTTATAGTTAACCAAATAAGTAAAAGGTGGTTTCTGAAGGGTTGCATTATTGCTCTCAAATCTAAAGCTTTCCACTGATGAAAGCCACTAGCTAGAAACTAGTCTGGGGCTGTTAAATGAGTAGGTACTAGATAGTGATTTTATGCACTAACCTCCCTATATCCATTAATTATGAAGGCTTGCATTTTGTGGCACTATTGCATGGAGAGTTTGGTACTATTAATAGAAATTTGTTTTTTTTTTAAAACTGATAAGAAAATAAAATAATTTGTGTGTATGTGTGATATTTCTGAACAGAATAAAGTTTTAAAGGAAGTAAAAAGAAAGAAAAGACTATCTTCTTTTTCATTGGTCAAATTCCTAGCGATCTGGAGAAATTAATTTAAAATTTGAACCTATCTCAACTCATCATGGACATACTATTTATTTAGCTGTTGATATAATGTGTAAAAAAAAATCAGAAAGTCTTAATCAGCACAGTAACCACTATATTAGAAATAAAAATTATTTGAAGCATCACTTTCAGATCAAGAGAAATCTGAAGGCAGAAGACATTGGATCAGAGGAAGACAAATTAAAAAAAGTAAATCATGCAAATAATAATAAAATAAATTAATATAATGTAAACTGTAATATTGTTTTTTATTCTTTTTAATTCATTACAAAATATGAGTATAGATTAGTATATTTTTTAAGAAGCATTTCACCTTGATTTAATAGTTAACAAAATTAAAAAAACAATTAATAAATTAGAAATAATTTGTAAAATTGATAAATTAAAATAAATATACATTTATTGATACATATAAGTTAGGCAAAAACACTTAAAAATAAACATTCTTATTTTATTGTATTATGCTTATCTATGTTATTTATATTTATTAAAATGAATGTGAATAAACTTAAAAATAATGCATCTAAAGATATCATTATATAAATATATATTTTAATGTATAGCAATAAATATATAGTATTTCTTGAAATTGTATATACTTATGTATTTTATGAAAGAGAAAAATGTGTCATTATTTTATGATGTAATTATTAAAGAATGCATAGGTAAAGCTATATTAAATGTTATATTGTGGAATGTGGACCTCAATATTTCATTCATAAGTTAGGCAGATATATTGTTCTATATATTATATAAGTTTAGAGAACATATATTTTATTCATGATAATCTTAATGCATATTAGTTGCAATAAGTTATAAATGAATATATTTGAATTTATTTAAATATTAAATGTAGAGCTAATTTAAAGAACAATTTAATGGCACATTTGAGAAATAGTAATTTGGAAATTTTCAGCCAATATTTCTGATCTTATTCAAAATATAATATTTCACAAACCAATATTCTATAAATATTAAATAAACATATATGATAAATAATTAGAAACTACATTTGAAATAATAATGGATGTACTGGTCTTATAAATACAATGAATTTTGTCATTGAGATATACATTTATTTTCACTATGTATGAAGTTATTTTAAGATATATATTTATTTTCTTTTTTTTTTTGTTTTTAAATAGAGTAAAATATTTAATAAAATTTTGAAGAAATATTGCTTAAAAATTTGAAGATTTATACACATTATATTTTTTGTTATTGTTATTTAGTTATTTTGCAATAAATTGTTAAACATCTTTATCTTAATTTATTTATGTATATTTTTGTAATAAAAGTATATTATTTTACTTGATAGTTTTCATTTTCATTGTCTTTTTGTTTATTTTATTTTGATTTTGATAAACATTTATAAATATCACATAATGCAATTGCTGGTAACATAATTTTATCACATGCTCTATTCATTATTATCAATATGATAACAGAATTTTTTCACATGACGTGTATTTCCAGTCACCTTGCCACAAGGACTAATGTAATAAGTATAGGGAGATTGAGTATGAAGATAGTTAAATAAATATCCTGACTTACTTGATATCATAAATATAAATAGTATAATTTGAGATACATAAATGTGCTTTTATTGTTCAATTAAATATTTTATTATTCACATTTTTTAATATAAAATCAAAAAATCAAAATACATGTAATATATATATATATAAGTGCAGCCCATTACATAAAACAATCTTTATAATGAAAGGCTTTAATAAATGTTTACACTTCTACTTGAACAAATATTATACATAAATATTTACTGGTAAACATTGATTCAAATAAAATATTAAATATGATGAAAGTTAAATGGTTAATAAAATTTAAATAAAAAATCATTTAGTTTAAATGTATACATATAATACTAACCAAATGTCTAATGCCATGATAATGAGTTAAAATCTAGCACTGAAGGTTTAAATTAAATACAAGTCCTTCCAAAAGTATTTTCAATTCATTTTTCTAGTTTTAATAAATAAAAAAATGGAACTTAAAGGCACTAAATCTTCTGAATAAAAAGTTTACCTTTGGAAAACTTATTACTGCTCAACTGTCATCATTTTCAAATTATTATTGACACCCATGCATGTCTCTTAGTGGATTGCATGATTTCTCAGAATTTTGGATATTACTAGCATATTGGTGTTAAATGCTAAATATTTGTATTGAGTTCAATTAGGAAACAAAAACTAAATGGATTTTAATTAAAAAATAACTTAATTTATTCACATTAAACAATGAATATATAAAATTGTTGCTTATAAACTTGCAACTATCACTAGGTTTACGTAATATTTAATAATATTTTAAATTTTAGATCTTACAATATCTATAATGATAAGATCATACTAAATCATAGTTTTCTGCAGATATTGTTCTTTTAATATATTTAAGGATTTTCATAAGTTTCTTCAAAGGTGATTGTTATTTTTCAGGTGCACTGGTGATGTTAGATGGTGTATGCAGTACAAAAAATGACATTATATAGGGTATAGTATCAGTGGGACTTGGGTCATTTTTATGGCACTATCTGTTTTTTTCCTCACAGCCTTATTAAAGCAGGCAATGGCTGATTTGATCAAACTTCAGCATTTGTGTCTGGATTCACTTGAATTTCTGAGGTAGAAAGGTATGGCTTTTGGTTGTCTAGTTACAAGTAGTTAAAGATCTTCGGTTAAATAAAATTATGATAGATGTTGTTATAAATGAAGTATTAAGCAGAGGAGAAAAGCTGTTAGTTAAAACTCTGGCTAGTCCAGTTCAATCCAGGAGTCCAGTATATTTTAGTCTATTTGAAGACACAACTCAAAAAGCAGCGTTGCAATGATCTTAAGCAGAGGAGAAAAACTGTTAGTTAAAACTATTTTCCACTGTAAATTGGATAGTCATATCTTGCTGACTGTTTTACAGTATCTTTCAAGATCATTGCAATGCTGCTTTTTGAGTTGTGTCTTCAAATAGACTAAAATATACTGGACTCCTGAATTGAACTGGACTAGCCAGATTTTTTTGTTTCAGATCTATTTATACCCACTCATTTGATGTTTTCCAAACAATAGATTCATCATCAGCTAGTTATAGTTTTGATATTGTTTTTTATGACATGTTTTTTGAAAAACATTTTCTTTATTCCTTTCACAATATATTGTGGAAACAAGTTATTTTATGGATATTTTAACATTATATCATGATTTGAAAAATAAATGAATGAAAAAAAATATTTTTATTTATTTATTAACATTTGTTATCAGTAGGAAGAAAGAAAAAATCATTACAAACTTTGAATGATAACTTTCAAAATTTTAGAGAAATTAAGAATTTTAATAGCATATTTAGATTTACCATTTAATTTGCTATAAGAAATGTTGGTTTTTTTATTATTTAAATTTCCATTTAAAAAGCAGTTCAAAAGGTACAGAATGCTTTTTCAAATTTCTTGCTCATTCACATATTAAAACTATTTCCTTCTTCCTTTACAATGCAATTTATCATTTTATTATTTCTCATTTGTTATAAACTAAGTTTATAAAATATTTAACAATATGATTAAATGCATAAACATTGAATTTTTTAAACCAAACAGTTGAACTAATTTGAGTTGATATTGCTTTTGTTTTGGTTACATTATATAAACAAATAAATAAATATATAAAACAGTAATTAACTATTATATACAGTCTTTCAATCTGCAGAAGTACTTTAAGTTAATTCATTAACTCTCCTCAACTACTTTTAAATTCAAAAAACATAATGGAAACAAATGTCATCAACTCAAATCCCAAATTTTTAATGTTAGCAGTTTATTTATTAATTATATTCATTTTATTTCTATTTATTAAAATTGCTTCCTTAATTTGGCTTTTATTATGGTTTCTCTCTTCATAAAGAATCTTAACTTTCAATATCAAACTTAAATTTATATTTACATGCCCTTTCATGATCCAAGAAAACTGAAGTAGTTATTAAATCAGTATTATTTTTACTTTTCACATGCTTGTATAACAATTCATGCTCCTTTAATCTTTTTTCATTACCTAACCTTACTCTTCTGCTTGATAGGTATAACATTTTTAGAATAATTCACTAACTTATTTGTAACACAAAATGAAACATTAAGCACATCCTTATATATATCCTTGAAAATTTTTACATGAGCATTTGAAATATATGGAATAGATATCAATTTTTTATTATCAATCTTCTACTGCTTTTAATCTTTATGACCCCTTATAAATTGACAGCAGTTGGAAAAAGTTAATGAATTAACCAAAAGTATTTCTGGGAATTGGAAGATTGTAAATAATAGTTAATTACTGTTATATTTATTATGTTTATTGTTATTACAACAGTTTTTAATTAATGAACATTTTATTTGTATTACTTTTTTTTTTAAATGTAATGAATTTAAATGACAGTAAAAACAATGGATCATTAAGGAGTGACAAAAGCAATGTAAAAAAGGTATTAAGCTTAAAAATAAACTTTATTTTTTTAAGGATTATAAAATTTATCATGTATTCCCAAATTGTTGCAAATGTAAAATTGAGTAACATTATTAAACAGGCAAAACTCTCCATACAGTAGTGCCACCCTGTGCTAACCAGAGTAATCAATGGATGCCAGAAGACTTGTGCATAAAATCCCTATCTAGTGCCTACTCATCCAATATCCCCAGACTAGTTTCTTTCTTGTGGCCTTTGTCAGTAAGGAACCTTGGATGAGAGCACTGCACTTAGATAATAGGATCTAATGCAATCCTCTAGCAGCCATTTTTTTATCTCTACTTAACTACAAAACTATGAGAATGAAATTGAAAACACAATATTTTTAATCTAAGCTCAATAGTTTATATAATCATATGGGTAATGAACTCAGTTCAACACTCATACATTTTGGTATCTTTGGCTCTTTAAGAACCATAGCCATCACTATACTATTTAGGCAGAATTGGTGTTAAGCCACTAAACATCCATCATATGATCACCATCTCTTATGCTAGCAGATAACTGTTATTAAACAGGCAAAACTCTTCATACAGTAGCACCCCCCTGTGCTAACCAGGGTAATCAATGGATACCAGAAGGCTTGTGCATAAAATCTCCATTTAGTGCCTACTCATCCAATATCCCCAGACTAGTTTCTGGATTGTGGCCTTTGTCAATAAGAGATGGTGAACATGTGTAAAATTGAACAGTTGCATAAAATTAGTACCAAAATATATGGATAAATAAAAATCAATAAATTTTTAATGATTTATTCAGGAAATGTAAAAAATATCTTAATATTCAGAGTTGTTTTTCCAAAGCAACCTTTATTAAGTTACTATAATAAATCTTATGGGCCTGCACCAGTGGGTCAAAGAGATTACAATGTTACATTGATGTAAGACAGTTTGGAAAGTTGCTCAAAGCAGTCCAATCTCTTTACACAATAAATTAGGTATTGCCATTATCTAAAAAAGCAAGGAAGTCACAAAAAAGAGAAGCAAGGAACAGTCAATCAAAGAGATGCAACCATCCATTTGAGGCAATAGTCAATGTGGGGGAAATGACTCTCAACCCAACTGACGGGTCCTCAAATGGCTCTCCCCAAACCCCATCTATGACTGGATCAGCCAGAACTCCACTTTGTGAGACCCAGACCCACGCCTTGGATAAGATTAATCTACCTCAAGCCCTCGATCACAAGTAGGTTAGATACATCTGGGTGTCCAGTTAACTCTGCTGATCTGGAACACTAACCGAATCAAAGAGGGCCATGAGAACAATGCCTAGTCATCTCTTTCCTAGATGTGGTGATGATTGCCATTCACTCCCACAGATCAACGAACCCCTCAGGACAGTCGCCTTCACCCCTGAGACCAAAGTTTCAAGCAAAACCCTGTGATTTCCAATCCAACAGTCCAAATGGGCAGGGACCACACTCAGTCTACCTGCCCAAAAATGTACTTTTAACCAAGGGACATGATAACAATACTAATATGGGTCAGTCCAAATGGGCTGGGATCACATTTGATCTACTCACCCACCTAGACCATGGAGAAATTACATAGGTCATTAATCACAAAATACATGGAATTAAATACCTTGATTACAAAATCACATAATGATAAATACATTGATTTATTGTAGTCTAGAAAACCATGCCTAGCCTTAGCTGTGACCATGAGAACACACCATTTGAGCAGATTATTTTATACACTGAAGTCAATGAAGATCAAAGTCTGCTTCACACTGATGTCAACTCTTGATACATGTCAAATGTTCTAAATACTTATTCAGCTCATCCAACTGCAAAGTTCTCCAGAAATTATAATCTAGCCTATATATTTTCACTTGATTATTCTGATTATGAAAAGTGTGATTAGCATTGTAGGATTCTTGCTTATTGTTTGGTTGTATAGCAGAGATTAATGGCAATCAACGTGTTCTAATAGCTAGTTTCTGTAACCATGTTGTAGACTTGATTGTAGTAGGATTCCAACTGGGACTCTTGTATTGATCCTATTTGAATTATGCTTATTTTAATTGAAATCTAGGTCTTGATTAGTAATCAAGGGTTCAGTACCACCACCACAAATCATACCATTGTTTTATCAAACACTCAAAAAAATCAAGAAACATGACCAGCTCCTTGCCTCCAGTAAAGTCTTTGATGACACCTGGTCTTTAACTGCTCTATCATTTTCCTGATTATCAACTCCCACCTACCCAGCATTATAGAATAGGCAATTTTAAAAGAAAATATTCATGTTTATATAACAATACTAATACCATTAAACAAGTTCTTAGTTTCTCATATTCTACACAATCTCTTCATAATACCTAACCACATAAAAGTATAACAATTATGCTCTCATAACATAATCTAGCCAGATGGCAATTAGAACATTATATAATCATATTATTGTACAATTTATTCATTTATTTATCCTTTATTAGGATGCAATCACTATTTATTGTTAATAAAATTTTTATTGAAATGAAGGTTTCGGTTGTGTAGTCTAAAAGTTTGTAAATAATCTTTGCATTATTTCTAATAATTGTTGGATTAAAAGAGAATGAGTGAATTGCAGCTTTAATATTTCTGTTTGGGTCTATAACATCATTTGAACTTATTTTTATTTATAAGTCATTGTTTTTTAGCTCAGGAAACACTTCATTATAATTTTGTGTCAATTTGAAAATTTTCTATTTTTTTTTTTTGTGGTACCCCAATCGCACCAGGAATGGCCCAATAACTTTTGATCTAATCATCAGAAAAATTTAATTCTTGGGCAAGGAGATGGCTAAAACATAATCTATAATGTTTGATTTTAAAATTGAGATTGAATTCATATTTAAAATAATTACCCCCTCCTGCACTATTTTGCCGCATTCGGCCATCCCCTGTTCGACACCAAGATATTGTAACTTTTTTCTTATGAATGAATTAATGCTGGGATTTCTTATTTTCTATAGTTTTATGATTAGTTTTATATCTAGTTTGTTTCTTGGTCTATTTCCTTTCCTCCCTGACTGGTTTGCAGCCATAGAAACTAGCTTTACTTTATAAATATCTGATGTTAACGTGAAATATTTAAGACTTAAGTTTTTTTCCCCCGTTTTCAATGGAATTTGATTTTTAAACCATTTCTCAATTAATCCTGTCAATAAACATAGGATTTCTAGTAACTTTATTCTTTTTTGAATTATTTGGTTTCATTTTAAAATCTTTTTCTAAGTTTTAATCTTGCTCAAATGATTCTAAGAATTCCTTATACTGGCTTTTGTCATTTTTAATGGCAGCCATTTGCATAGAATAAAACAATTGATAATTTCAAATACTTTGAATGGAAACTGATTTAAAATTTCTTGTAAAGGTGTTGAAATGATAAAACAAATACTCATCTACATCTTGGCAAACTTCTTTTCCCACAAACTCAAAACTTGAAAGCGTAATGGGTCCCATCCTCCTGGAGCCAGTGAACAGACAACTGCCCCAGCTGGCAACAGAAAGTAGACTTAATATTCAGAGTTTTTCCAGTTTTAATAGCTGAAGGATCTTGAAAGTCTGGGTTCAAATCTATAATTATATATATAATAAATAATGTTTAACTTATAATATTTTAAACTATTTTACTTTTCTATTAACTTTTTCAAAACATTCAATTTATTCAATAAATAAGAAAAGTCCACTATATAAGAAAGTTTTAAATTTTTTTATTTTATAAATGTTGTTAATTTTATTTACCCTAAACTAGTTTCTTGTTTATCAAATCATTTATACATTTATTCATCAATCTTCAACTGAGTATATATGCATACACACATTTCACTCATATAATAATACAATAATATACCTGGATTGATCCTTAAATCAATTCAAACCTATATAGAGGTGTGATAGTTGTTATTTAGTGTAAGTTCACCCCTGAAGAGAGGTAAAGACAAATTTCTTCCTGAGTTCAAATACTGAGGCACAAAGAAGACTTAAGGGGGTGAGTTATGAATGAACTAGCTCAAATTGTATCTAAATTTAATGTGTAAATACAGAGCTAGACCATTGGAGGTAAATATGATCATAGGTTATGTACTTCATCGTATCATTCGCAGCATCCTACCATAAAACCCTAGGTCTGACTGTAGTGAGGTGTATTCCACCTCTCTTGTGATAGAAACCTCAGACCATTACAATATATATATATAATTATAGGGAAATTTGAACACAAATTGTCAAACTCCCTTCAGGTATCCAATCTATCTCATACGACTAATGCACATGACCACACACATGAAAAAAATGAATATACATATATATATAAACATACAAAATATTCAACTCCATACCCCCTTTTTCATGTGTAGTACATTTTAAGATATGTTTAAAACTATCCGCATAAAAACAAATAAAAAAATGGTAATATTACCAATAAGAAGAATTAGGTGGCTAGAGTTATAATCATCAGGAATAATTTATTATTATGGCTAAATAGGTTGTTTTAGGAGCATGTCAATAATAATTAGATCATCAGGTAGATTATTGTTAGGAGTTAACCACTTGATGGTACTTAATTATAATTAGATGGTTAGATTGTTATTTTACCCAATAATAATACTTTTCACCATTTTCATGCTATTTACAACAATAAGTAATAATAGATATCAGATGATAATCCTTAATATATCCCTATTCTGCACTGTTTTAAGCACTGTTCTTAAACTAGTTTTAAAGTTAGGGCTTTCATCATTGAGGAGCTTTAGATTTGGGACAGTGTATCTTTAGCATTTAATGCACCTTCCTTCCAGCTGTCATTCTGTTTCACTTTTCTAATATCAAACTATCAGCCTAATCTGAAAAACCAAATATTTCAATCTAAGCCAACTAACCTATATAGTCATATAGATCTGAAACCAATTCAATCTCTATATTACAATGTATTCAACTTTTTAATAATAATAGATATCTCTATTCAGTATTCAGTATTTGATATAAACTAAAAAAATATCACACACACACATAGTGTTATTTTAATAGAATATGTTTCTACCTCCTCTAAACCAATGTATTGTAACAATTAGTAAATAATAATAGATGCCAGAATATAGCATTTAATAAATCGTTGTCCTTTCCTAATCTATCCAGTATCTTCAGACTGCTTTCAAGCATATGGCTTTCATCAGTAATGTAAGGATTATTTATAATACTGTTAACCTCATTTATTTAAGTAAAAGATCAAAACATAAACTGAAAAATATAAGTGTAAGTTTATGAATAGTAAATACTTTTTTTTAAATACACATACATATATAACTTAAAGGTTAAACTATAAAACCTTAATAAAGAAAGTCAATTCAAATAAATAGTTGTTTTAATAAAGTTAAAATGATTATTTTAGATAATTCATTTATACACCTATAAAATGATTATTTTTAACCCTTAAACCGCTAATTTTATTATTGGTTGTATCAGATAAAAATCAAATCTTTTAATTGGCCAACTCACAAACTGAAGACAAAGCCTATTGTTAAAACATATTCGCCTATAATATTAAATTCAACTCAGATACGTTTATAAAAAGTTTTTTACTAATTTTTCAGGTTATGAAGAGAACGAAAGTTCTTTCAAAAATAAATTGCTATTTATTTATTCTAAAATATTCACTTTCGGCAACGTAAAAGCTATAATATAAACAAAAAGATCGACTTTTACGTTATAGAAAAGTAAATATTTCTTTTTACTAAATCTTCAACATTTTTACAAAAATCTTCGATATTTTTCGAAAATAATTTTGTTTTTTTAGTATATTTTTTAAAAAACTAGTTTAATTTCTTAAATTATATTTTTTTAATACTTAAAATTGGATTCGAAATGAAAATCTCAGCATTTTTCTTTATTTTCTTTGATCAGGCAGTTTCTTTGTTCTTTCCAGCCAATCAGAATGTCTTTTTCGGCTGAGAGCTTGCTAAGAACCAATCACAATGTTCTTTCTTTGTTTAGGTTTAAATGCATTTTTTTTCTATTTTTTACTTGTAAAATAAATCGGAAGATGGCACCATCGTACAGAACTTTTAAAAACGCATTCAATACGTCTTTAACGAAAATTTTCGTATGAAAACGGGCTGAGTTAGAGTGATTTCAGATGTCGACGAGGAGCCTCGTCGGACGCGGGAAAAGGGTTAAATCATTTATATATATATAATAATTATTTAAGTTGACTAACCTTAATAATCAACATGTAAACTTGGAGTTAACCTTTAGGTCAAATCAGATCTTAGCAACTAAACACAAAGGAAATAAAATTTAGAATTCAATTATACAATTATTAATTATAGTAATTTCAACAATAGTCAAATATGAAATCGTAAAATCAAATAGTATAATTAAAATATGCTATCAGAAGTAGATTCTTCTATTAACCCTTTTCCCGCCTCTTACGAGGCTCCTCGTCAACATCTGATGTCACTCTAACTCTGCCAGTTCTTATGCTAAAATATTTGTTTGACAGGTATTGAATAGGTTTTTAAAAGTTCTGTAAGATGGTGCCCTCTTCTGAATTATTTTACAAGTAAAAAATAAAAAAAAACGCATTTAAACCTAAACAAAGAAAGAACATTAGTTGTGATTGGTTGTTAGCATGCTCTCAGCCGAAAAAGACATTCTGATTGGCTGGAAAGAACAAAGAAACCGCCTGATCAAAGAAAATAAAGAAAAACGCTGAGATTTTCATTTCAAATATGATTTAAAGTATTATAAAAGTATATTTTGAGAAATTACAAATTATTTTCAGAGAGAATACTAAAAAAACAAAATTATTTTCGAAAAATATTGAAGATTTTAGTAAAAATATTTAAGATTTAGTAAAAAGAAATATTTACTTTTCTATAACGTAAAAGTCGACCTTTTTGTTTATATTATAGCTTTTATGTTGCCGAAATTGAATATTTTAGAATAAATAAATAGCAATTTATTTTTGAAAGAACTTTCGTTCTCTTCATAACCTGAAAAATTAGTAATATACTTTTTATAAACGTATCTGAGTTGAATTTAATATTATAGGCGAATATGTTTTAACAATAGGCTTTGTCTTCAGTTTGTGAGTTGGCCAATTAAAAGATTTGATTTTTACCTCATACAACCAATAATATAATTAGCGGTTAAAAGGTTAAAGCTGGATCAAATAATTTAAAAATTAATCCTATCTTTTGCCAATGAACTAGCCAGTATGCATAGTCATTTTGCTGTGTTCGAATTTCAAACATATTAAAAGATGGATCAATAATTTAAATAAATCTTCTTGTTGATAAAAATTTTATTAGAAAGGAATTCCAATTTCACTCAATAAAAAGAGTAAATAAATTACTCTTTAGTATTATCAACTATAATTTCAAAACAAAATTATATATTTTTTTATTTATTAATTAGAGGAATTCGTAATAAGGTCATTCTAAATTGGAATCATAAAGACAAATTGTGTAGGAAAAAATACATTTATATATGTAAATTAAATTATATTAAAAAGATAATAAATATATAAAATGCATCATGAGTAAAGACCATTTTGCCATAGGATTGAATACTATTAATTTCTACTAAAATGCCTAAACTACATGCATACTTTATCTCTATAAGTAAAAATGCAATTTCAATTTATATTGAAATAATTTATGGAGAAAGATGTCAACATCATATAAGAGAAAGAATTCTGAACAACAGAACATATAAATTGACTCCCTGAAGATTGATAACCAGCGAATAAAGAACTTTATCCTTAATGAATATTAAAAACTTTACCCTTAATGGACATTACTTCATAAATTAAGGAAATGAATAGGACAATACCATAAACTTTTAATACACCTTATTGTTATGTGTGTCACCAGCTTCAGACATATAATTTTATTTCCCTTGCTTCCAAAATTCATTTACATTGAAATAATCCATTTAAGAAAGTTATTGCATGAAGAGAAATGGAAAGATCATTGATTTAGATATTTTTTTTAAAATAAAATTTAGATCTTCTTTATAAAGCGACTTGACTGAGGTAAAAATAACTTAATATGGAGATAAGATTATATTATTCTTCAGATTAATTTCATTCTTGAGAGAACAGAAATTTTTATTTATTACTAACATAATTAACTTAGTAATATTTATTATTGTTTGTTTAAATGATTAACATCCTTGTGTGAAAGATTTTGTATTTCATAATAATGACTACACATAGAAGGGGGTTATTATAAAATTGGAATTCTTAAACAAGGAGTGGATAATATAAAATCTTTACTTATGCATACAATGTTCACATTAAATTTAGCTAGTTAGTATTATTATAATTTTTTTTGATGAATTTGTAAAATTGTATTTCTTGTTTTATGATTTATTAAAATTTGGCCATGTTATGATACATATCTACTATGGGGATATGGGAAGGTATTATTTTAATTCGATATTATAAAATAGTAGAAATGTATGTAAAGCATTTATTATAATATTTTTTATTTGAAATAAATTTAAATTGTTATCTGTTAATAAATATGTTAAAATTTGTTTTAAATTCAAGGAAGTCTCTGATTTATTTTAATTATTTATTTATTTTCTGAAATAAATTCGATATGAATACACATACCCATATACATATGTCATATTAATTTAATATCTTGAGAATTTGGTTGAAATTAATTTTAAAATCTATTAAATTATATTAAGTACTATTACTAATATAAGATATTGATGCAAACACGTGATGAAAGTTAAATGTAAAAACTACCCTGAGTTCGAATACTGAGCATAATGGAATCATTTATAAAGGTGAAAATTGAATGAATTAATCTAAATTGCATCTGTATTAAATATTTAATTTTAAATTATCTTGCTTGAAATGGATTCAATCTTGGATTATGAAGACCCTAAATCCGATTATAGTTAGATGTGACCACCTTGATTCCTTTAGTGGACCTGGACCATTACAGCAAGGAAACTAATATAGGGATATTGGATAGGATAGCACTGGAAAGAGATTTATTAGTAACTATCATTTGGCATCCATTATTGCTTATTAAAGTTTACAGTAACTCACAGATGGTGAAAAAATATACTATTAGAATAACAATATGTAAGGTGAAGTTATGTGATATTTTAATACTACTGCTACTACTACTACTACTAATAATAATAAAGATGATTCCTAAATATGTTTAAAAATGTAGACTTTTCTAAAAGTGATTCCTGGATTTGAATCTTAGGTCATGTACATGGGGAATAAAAATATTTTTTTATTTTTAGATAAATATATGATTAAGTATTAGGTTAAAAAATAATTTCAAATATTTATTTTCTTTTTATATTTGGATTGTAAACAACTATCTCAGTTTTATATCTTATCTAAGAATTTTTATTCTAATCCGAACTCTGTTATGCGAGTGTAAATTTTTATATTTTTATTGAAAAACGTTTTTTCTTTTCATTTTTATTTAAAAGCTATTGAACACAGATCATTGTCGTTCCCAACAGGACAAGTTCTTCTTTTAAATAGAAACATTTTCTTAGTTTATTTACATCCTGAAATTAAATCACCCAGGGAATTAATGAATAGAGATTTGTGTTTGAATTCTTATAGATGAATTTACTAATTCAACTAAAAGATAACTTCGTCACATTTTCAAATGTTATAAAATCTGTAAAACGCACCTTAATATTGATAACAAAGTACAACAATTATTATAATCATAAAACACAACATTCATAGAAAAAATTAAGCAATAGCTAATATCTTAAGCAAAGTCATCAGTGTTTGAATTTTCTATATTATTTTTTATCTATGCTCTTTTATCTAAAGAAAAATAAATTATCTGTTTGCTACGTGCAAGTAAAAAAATCAACGCTCCTATTCGACTGCATTATTCTAAAGAAAATTAAAAAAAAAAAAAAATGATTACCTACATAAAAGATAAAACATCTTTTAAATTAATATTCTTCCAGAAAATGATTATGTCGAATTTTATTTATTTGATATTTTACATTGTTGACTTTTAATTCATGCAACATATTTTTCTTTCTAAAAAAACTTCAACATCTTATCTAATTATAGCTCTAGAATTTATTCTACTCTCCACAATATCTTTCTTTTCAAAGAAAACAATTTTACTGCGCTTCCTTTGAACGATATTAAGATAATCTTTATAAACAGAGTGTGCTCAAATTTATTATGAAACACACTTTTAAGAATTCTTTCATTCACTTCGCATGTATAACCACAATAAAGAAATGATTTTATGACGGTGGACTCTATAATATTGCATCCTATAAATTGAAGAACATATTGACTGATTTTACGATCTTGTCATTATGTTTTTAAAATTTTTTAAAGCATCTATAAATTTTCTCTAATGCATTTATATTACAAGTCTTACTTTCTATAATAAATTAACAACAGTTAGTTGCATTAGTTATTTTAATATAATGATATAATTATTGTTTCTCCATTCTATTATGCTCATTTCCTGAAATTTTATCTCATTGTACTCATTTCATTTTTCATATTACTCCACATGTTTCAGTGTAGTGATGGAGTGGCATTCTATGAAGATCAAAGTCTATGGAACATGGCCCATTTCTGAAACTTCTGGTTCTCAAACTTTTTATGAACTTTGAGCAATAAACCATCCAATTATTTTTATTTAATAAAAATAAGTCAATTTTCTTTATTTCTTTTATTTATTGTTATCCACCTTTTTCTCTAAAATCTGTTATTAAACAATTCTCATTTTAATATATATATAATCTAATTTTACTTCCTCTCCAATCAAACTTTTCTTATCTTTATCCTTACCAAAACTTCATCATTTGTTAATCTATCAACTAAATAAATTCTTTTCATTCTCCATATCACTTCTCAAAAGTCTCACATCTAGTTTTATTTTTTTTATTCAGTGTCCATGTTTTACATTCACATTGCAGTACACACTATATTTATAGCAATTAATTAATCTTTTTCGCAAATTTTTTTTCAAAGGTTCACAGATTATTTTAACTTAGGTAAATGCTTATATTGATACATTCTTCTTCTTTTAATCTGTTTTACTTCTTTCATCTTCACTCATTCAACTTTCCAAATATTTGAACTCATTCAGCTGTTGAACAACCTTATCTTCAGATTTCACTAAATGCAAATATGATTGCAAATTTTCTCTATTATATAAAGTTGTAAATTAACACAGTTTTTAAAAACAATATATTTAAATATTGTTAAATATCTAAAGAAGAAAAAACAAGTTAGAAGTTTAAAAATCAATTTGATTTTTTTTTTTTTTTTGCTGTATTTACCCACAAAAAATTTCATCTAATAGTTCAGTAGTTATCAGTTAGTATACAGGATTTCCATTTGTTTAAATTCATTATTTATTCTCTCATTTGTTTTTGAGGGAAAAAATTAATGAGAGTTTTAAAAAATGAATATTTAAAGATATATTGCACTCTATGGATTGGTAAAACTAATAAAAAAATATTCTATTTTTAGTATAGTATTTTACCTTGTGACTTCTCAAAATATTTAGGCATATTCTTCTGAAACATTGCCATAATGTTTCATCACCTTTATTATCCTGTATAGTTTGCTACAATGATAGAGTGGCACATTCAGCAACTTAATATTTATATATTATGCCCAGACATGTCACTTCTGATGCTTGATTTCTTATGAACTCCTAGTCAATAAAAGATTGTTTATTACCAATTTTATTTGATTCTCAGTAAAATCAGCCATTAAAACAGGCAAAACTCACTATATGTATGCCACACACAGCAAGCTAGAGTAATCAATGGATGCCAGAAGGCTTGTGCATAAAATCCCCATCTAGTGCCTACTCATCCAATATCCCCAGACTAGTTTCTGGTTTGTGGCCTTCATCAGTGAGGAACCTTGGATCTGAGAGCACTGCATCTAGATCTTAGGATCTAGCTTGCTGTGTGGCATACGTATAGTGAGTTTTGCCTGTTTTAACAACAGTTATACACAAGCATGTGATGTTTATTGGCTTAAAATCAGTCATACTAGCTTTACATAATTAGAGAGGATTTTATCATTAATCAGTTAGTCAGTAAACATTTACTGAAAACTTATCTGATAAATAGCAAAAGTGTTTTGTTTATCTTAGACCTGAAAACATTCTGAATATTAGTTTTTATGGTACTTCATTTTACTTAAAAAACATTTATATAGTAAAAAAAGATAAATCAACACTAACCATTTACCATATGGAAAAAGTCCTTCTGACGAAGATAATCCCCAACTAAGAAATTGCTAGAGGGTGAAGAATGTTTTTTTACTTTATTGGTTTAGCTTCTAACTAAAATTATCTTAATACTCATTTATGTAATGAACCTCATGGTATAGAGAGAATACATTACACACATATATTGAGTTCATATTTGGGCAGATAGAAACATCTAATAGAAATAAAAAAAGTTTGTTCTAATTATATTTAATTAATTTGTTTCATATATCTGGCTAATATCCAACCACTTAACCTCAAGTGTTTTTAATATATGACTATTAAGCTATTACACTAGAAATGAAAAATACCCAAACCTTCATCACTTAGTAATTTTCAAATGCGCTAAATAATGCATTTCTTTTCAAAGTTTACCTTTTATCTTTTTATCCATTTACCAACCAATAATTGGATGGATAGTTAGATTTACTATGGACTAGTTATCTGAAATAAAAATATTAAAATTGCTTAAATAGTTCTATCCACCAGAAAAAAAAAAATACATTTCACCTAAATTCAAATCTCTGGTGAAGGCATTTAGCCATGAAGCGGCGCATTCTAAATATATATATGAGTAACTTTTACTTCAGAGATTATAACAATAAATTGCTCAAATTATAATTTTGCTTTAACATTGTGAAATTATTATTTGTTACCATGTGGTTATAAAATAGAATATCATATTACGTTTCCCTCAATTTGACCTTTTAACATCGGAATTAAATTTTCTTTTCAACTTGAATTAAACTCATCAGCTTCTTTCAAGTGTTAAAAAAAGTTAAGAATAGTTTCAATAATTTACTCGTATGTTTTAAAGTTAAACATTTAATACATAATTTTTTGAAAGATAATATACTCTAAAATTAAGTTTAAAAAAAACAACACACACCCTTATGTTTTAGGCAGAAGATGTTGATTATGAATGATTTCCAGATGTGATTCAGTCTTGGAGAGTGAATTCCAGATTTTATGACAAATAGAAAATGAAACAAAGCAGTTTCTTATTTAATTATAATAGAAACAAGTTCTAAAAGAGAATGTGCCATAATAACATATAAAAATTTAGACACAATAATTATTTTAATAGCGATGGGGGTGGGGGAGTTTTGTGAGGTGCATTATAATTTTTAAATGTATGATTTACCGAGAAAAATAAATATTTGAAATGCATATTACCACACTCTATATATCCATAGACTTACCCTCGCACTAAAAACTATAAGTATGTATAATATTAAAAGTTTCATAGAGTAAGGATAGAACATTCACTCCCCATATTCACAACCTGACTTCAACTTTTGACTGCGTCAAATATCAGTTTTTGAAAGGTTCCATTTAGGCAGGATTTTTCTAGGTGGCTGGCTAATCTGTAGCAATCTAGTTAATTATCCAATATTGATCAGTAAATGAGTATCTAAAAATTATTAATGAAAAAGTAAAACAGGACTTCAACAACATTTAATTCAGATTTAAATCAAATTATCTAAATTATTTTCTTTTTTAATTTTTATATGTTTTACACTTTTGTTTTGTGTATTTATTTTGTTATAAGATATTTATACAGATTGGGTACATTACAGTTCTGAAGAAGATTGTTGGATAATAGCCAGCTATTTTTGGATGTGCAATATTTTGAAATATTGTAGATGCAATACATATAGTGACTAGAAGGATATATTAATATTGTTTGTTTATACTAATCAATAATAATCTGATAATTGGGAAATCTACCACAATGCATTCTTCTTCACAGCTTTTCTATAAAAAAACAAAAAACAGTTATTTAATGTCCCCCCCCCCCACCTCGCATTGGATTATCTAAAATAATAGAGAATAATTTTAATTACATTTTATGTAAAACCATAAGTATTTTATTAATATTTTATCTAAATATCCGAGATAGATTTTTGAACATTTTTTTTTTTTTTGGTAATTTTTTTAAATTGTCATTTTAACACAAATCATATTATTTGAATGTATAATTTTATTTCTTAATAATCTATATATATACACAGAGTGGATAATAAACATAGATGTACATTATACATTTTTATAAAAATGAATACATTTTTCTTTTATTAATGTTTAATGTATATATATTGTTCTGCATGTTTTAATGCATTAATAGAGTGGATAATAGCGCCCATGACCTGTAAATCAAGGTTTGACCTCTGATGCTCAAAATAGTTTTAAATCCACAAATAATTAACTTTTCAGTTATTTTTATTATATATAAATTTTTGTGTTTTTTGAAAATTAGTAGATCAACTGATCATGTGGGAATGTTTTTGATAAACTAATATTTTATCCTACAAGGCAGCAGAAAGTATCCATGGTTAGACATTAATTATTTGTTTTTCATCATTAACTGAAGATCATTCCCTTATTCATCATCTGTAAAATCCCCTAATAGACTAAAGGCAGCACTCAATTATATATATATTGCCACATATTTATATCTTAATGTCATTAGCATTTTTTAATGATTCTAAATTTAGAATTTTTTTTTCAGATAGTTAGTTTTGCTATATATCTAAATATTGGTGAACAAACTAATATCTAATTATTTTTTTAATTTGAAAAAATGAAATAAATTTAAAATAATAATGCACTTTTGATATTTAAAATTTTAGCTAGTTTGGTGTTTACTTAACACTTTTTTTTTATGTAATAATGGGAATATCTTGGTGTTACAATAGTTATTTAATATATAACTTGATTATGCATAACCATTTATAATCTAATCAAAATTGTACTTTTGCATGCACTATGAATTTGAACAGCTTTAGAAAATGATAATACACAATATGAAATTTTATTTTAATCATATTTTAAATCCTACATAAAATGTACAATGAGATAATACAAGTTGACTTCTAAAATTACTACTGTATAAGTAAAAAAATAAGCAGCATTCAATAAAATAGAATGAAGCATTTACATTGGCTGGGTAGTGAATGTATGAGTGTTTTTAAATGATTTTATTGAAGTTGAAAAGCAGTTTGTTTGTTTGCTAGTTGATATTTTAAAATTGAGGTTTAATATATTTAAATTTAATAGAATTGCTTGAAGTCTGATATATACCAGGCTAATCCCAGGAAAGCACTCACCTTTTGAACAGGTCACCTAGTTTCTTAGATATAGAACAGAAATAAATTATTCTTAAAACTTTTATTTGTTTTAAATAAGGTTTGGAAGATGGCAGTATGAAGATTTTTTACTTTCAATGTAATAACATTTTTATAATATTTTAAAATTAATATTTAAATAGTTTAAGCTCAACATAATTTGATGAAATTTTGTACAATTCTTTAAAATCTCAATGAAAGAGATAAGACAAATTAATATTTTAAATTGGTACTTATATATGTCAACAATTTAAAACAGAAAAGTTACTTACTGATTTCTTTTGCATATATAATTATGAGTATACATATAGTTAATTATCATTATATTTATTATTTTTATTGTTATATATACTATAAGTGTGAAATTGATTTAAAGTAAAATTATATATTTAAGTGAAGTCCATTTACAATATAGTTTTGGTAAGCATATTCTACAATAAAAGTAGAAATGTTAAACATTTTTTACTTAAAATAATATTTCATACTTTTAATCACATGTATACATATATTATTATGTGCACATACTAAGTATGATATATACATAAGGGGTAATACATTTTAACTTATAGAAAAAATATCTAGTGATATATTATTGAAACTATAAGGTTTATATGAAAGTTAGAAAGTGTTTAAATTAATAAAATAAATATTAAAGCTATTTTATTACTGATATTATTTTTAAAAAAATTTATTTAAAATATAGTTAGTAAAAAATGATAATTCATATTGACTATAAATAAGCAACCTAGTCAATCAGTGATACCTGCACTTGTTACAATAAATGGATAATTATATAAAAAAATATACATATCAATATTAAAATCTTTTATAAAATTTAATATTGTTGTTTGGTAACTAGAATAAATAAAAAATATATTTGTTGTTCTAGATTATTAAATGTTTATTATTACAATTTATAAAAATATTTGTATTATGTTTTTAAACATATGTTGGAAAAAGTGAAAAGATTTTATTGAAATGATTGCATGCTTTGTAAAAAGACTATGTGTTTAGAAAAAAGAGAGAGAATAATATTTTGAATTGAATAACACATATTTTCAAATCTTCTGTTTTTAAAACTAAACTGTAATATTTATTATACATTTTAAATAATCAGAAATCAGGAACATGGTTTGCTAAATTAATAAGTTAGAGGAAGGTATTTATCCATTCATTTTTTATAACATTTCCTATTGGATGAAGTTAAGAAATAAGAATTATAAAATGCAAGTCTCTCTTCAAAATAAATGAAAAATCATAGCATGGAAAATATAGCAATAAAATGTAACATGGAATAAGTATTGTATAATAAAAAATATTTTTAAAAATTAATGGATTTATCATTTAGAATATGTTTCATCAACAATGAAGAAAAGGATAAAAAAAAATATTGTTCAAAAACCATGGCAGATATTGAAAGTTACCCAAAGAAGGAAATATGTAAGAACAATTAACAATTTTTATTAAATGTTACACTATCCAGGTCAAATACAAAATGGTAATATTATTGTTTTTAATCTATAAAAATAATTTCCCAATGCGTTCTTTGTAAAGTATAGTCTTAATAACACCTGTATTTAGCAAATATTAGTAGTAGAAAAATATTAATTAATGCTTAATATGCATATGCAAATCAATTATAAAGGTGATTGTTTTAATTAAGTTATTTTTTTGTTATTCATATGACAACATATAAAAATATTTAATCAATAAACATGATTATGGGTATTAACTTTTGATATACTTTAAAGTTGTATAACTTGAAACAGAGTAGAAATATATTTTTAATCCTTATCATATGGGGAAAGTTAAATATTATTGATATTTAATGAGATATACTTCCGTTGTTTCACAATTAGAATACCAAATTCAAAAACACAATCTAAATTGTAAATGATAAATATTTTTGATTATTCCAATTATCATATAAGAATAATTTTAAATTAATATAGGGAGCATACCAATAACTCAAACAAGCTTTTAATTGATAAGTGCAGCAAAAGAAAAATATTTGAAATCTCTATCTAGAACATTCCCATTCCCAGACCAATTGGTTTCGAGCTTTTGGCTCATATCAGTGAGTAGCTAGAATAGAATATTCAGACACTAGATCTAAAATATCAACTCAAAACCCAGCACCTATTTAATATGTAACATTTAAGTAGAAACTCTGCAATTTTCAGATATGAAAATATCTTTAATCCAGTTATCTAACTTAAATATCTATATAAGGCTGAACCAAACTCAGCTCTTTCATATATTAATAGCCTCAGCATTTCCAAAGCCTTAAAGGCAAAATTATAATAATCAACAAAGCAAGTCATATATAACATGAGATTGCAAATATGTTAAGATAGAGATTTTAAATATTTTTTTCTTAATGCACTTATCAATTAAGAGCTTGTTTGAGCTATTGGTACACTCTCTTTACTACATATTTGTAAACACAATCTCATAAAAGCAATCTCACATTATATATTACCTGCTTTATTGATTATTATAATTTTAAATTTAAAAAAATTGAAATGATATTTTATACTATTACAACAATTTAATGTTAAGAAAAGTGAAATATACTTTTGGAATTATAAAATTACTATTAAAATTGATAATAATTATAATCATGAATTTATTGTATTTGTTATTCTTATTTAGTGCTTTATTTGTATAATTAAATTATTATTCTAATCATTTACCATTGTGTCTTTGATCTCTATAGTTATTTAGTTCTTTATTTTATTTTGGAATTAATGCAAAATCTGTCAATAGTAGGTATTGCATTGGAGTTTGTTACATCTATTCATTGTATTACTCTTATTTTAATCTTATAGTAATGATGTTTAAAGAATTCATAACATGTCCAAAGACCTTGACTACAGGCTGCAAGGTTACTGTAACTGGATTAATAAGTGTTTTTCACCTGGTGCATAAAATATTTAGCTTGCATGGTGCTCATCATGATCATTATGAAATTACAAATGTTTGCAAGTTTGAATATATATGATCTTAATACTATGCCTCATTTACAGTTACTTTATTTATTTTGTTAAAAGAGGTTGCCTTGACAACAGTTTGAAATTGTTGATTGTTGTTGATATTGGGATTGTCTAAGTGTTGACTGATTTTTAATGATATATATAAACTATACATGTCTGATCAATTTTAAGTATTATATAGTTTTATATTTTTATTTACAGTGCCAATACAAAAAACTTTAAATGTAAGAGAGATTTTTAAAAAATGCTTTTATTGAACATGCACTAAAATAATTGTTTTTTCAACTGCAATTGGGATTTTTAGATGTAACTTGAAATAAAAGCGTGGGGGGGGGGGGATTAAGTACGTCAATTTCTATTTTTTCCTAACAATAAATGCATGTAATATAAAAAAATTATTAACTTATAATTTAATCTAGTTAATATTAATAATAATAAAAAACACCTTTTTATGCATTATATACAATGCAATACTTTATCTCTTGCAATATAGCTGACAGTTATGATTTTTCAACAGTCTCAGAGCTCCTTCTTGTTGTATTTATTCATGATTTAATATAAATACAGGCTGGTAGAAATAAATTTAATATATATTTATTAATATAAACAAATATAAATAGCCTATTTACATTATTTATTGTCATCATATTTTATGGTAATTAGGTTTGAACCTGGATATAGATATATACTGATATATTTGTTATGAAAATTATAAAAGTTGAATGGCTAATAAAATTCATATAAAAATGATTCAAGTATATAAAAAGTATTAACCAATGTGATGATGATGGTTTACAATTGTACTAAAAGCGCAAGTATGCTGAAAAAGTGTTTTATTTGTTTTTCCGTTTCAATAAAAGTTGCCAAACCCTCTGAAAAGAAAATTTATATTTGGAAAACCTTTAAAGGAATGAAGATAATCAATTACAAATTATCACCATCATTCCTTTGTCCTTCTGTATATTGGATGATTTTTAAGCATTGTGGATATTAACTAACATATGAATGTTAAAAGCATAATGTTTGGATTGAGTTACAAACACAAATTAAACGGATTAATAAAAAATAAACTAACAATTTATTAACACTGAATAAATAAAACTATTGTGTCTATACTATACTAAATATAATACTAATAAAACATATTTTGAATTTAGGTTTAAGACTTCTTAGTATTTATAATGGTATGATCTTACCATGTTAAATATTACAACAGTCACATACCATGGTTTTCACAGATATCATTCTTTTAATATTTCCCATTTGTGCTCACTAGTTTCTGATAGTTCTTTTTCTTGAATACTGGTGACATAGAGAATAAATATGGGTGCATTGGTGATGTTATATAAGAAATAATATCAGTATGGCATTGCCCATCTTTTTTTCACAGCACTATAGAGGCATTGCAAAGGTTGGTTTTGTAAACTTAAACATCAGTTTCTGATTCTGATTGCATTTTTCAGGCATTTGGGCTGGTATGGGTTTTACCTTACTTAGCCATGCATGGTAGATAGTTTTGTGCCAGATAAAGTTATCATACTGGATATTAGGTCTGGAGCATTAAAATTATTTTAAAAACATTCAATAAAATATTGCTATTCAAGTTATGGTGGGAAATATTTTTAACCATTGGGTTGTTTCTCTTTTCAGCATAGATCATCACAGCAATGCTTCAAAAGTAGACTGAAATGGAATGCAAAGCAATATGTATTCCAAATGCGTAGTTGCTTGTTTATATAGACCTATTTAATGCTGTTCACAACATGTTTCCAAACAATGTATACAAAACCAGCTAAGGAATATCTGACCTCTGTATCATCACAACAACATATTTTTTGAAAATATTTTTTTATTCTCTTTCAAACATGTTGTGGAAACAAACTTGTAACTAATATTATACTTTGATATATAAATAAATGAATAGTTGTTGTTTTTTTCATTGTTTTTCTTTATCTACATTGTTAGTAAACATAGGAAAAAAGAAATTTCATTGCTGAACTTTAATTATAGCTGGTTATTTTACTTATTTTTAAGCAATATATATTAAGACTGTAACCTTAAGATTATGTGCCTAAATACAATAATAGGGACCTCTACAAATCTTTAACACAAGATTAACAACTTTAAAAGACAAGAGCAGCCGTCTTATCTTCGACCTACTTTTAATTATATAGGTGAATCTAAAGCATTTTGATTTGAGAGCATGAAGGTATTAAATCCTTCACCGATTAAGTCTACAATTTCTATTACAAGCTAACATTCATAAAATCTTTCAATTTATAGCAAGTCAGTGTAAAGCTCTTATGATCAAAAATGTTTTAAGACAATTTAAAGTTGTAACTAATAATTTTTTAAGCACATACACATTACTTAAGCAATATATATTAAGGCTATAATCTTAAGACTATGTGCTATATAATTAAAAAGTAGGTCAAAGATAAGAGGGCTGCTCTTGTCTTTTAAAGTTGTTAATATTGTGTTAAAGATTTGTAGAGGTCTCTACCATCATATTTAGGTGCATAGTTTTAAGGTTACAACCTTAATATATATTGCTTAGGTAATGAGTATGCACTTAACAAATATTAGTTACAACTTTAAATTGTCTTAAAATATTTCAAATCATAACAGCTTTACACTGACTTGCTGTAAATTGAAAGATTTTATGAATGTTAGCTTGTAATAGAAATTGTGGATTTAATCAGTGAAGCATTCAATAGCTTCACATTCCCAAATCAAAATGCTTTAGATTCGCCTATATTATTAAAAAGTAGGTTGAAGATAAGTGGCCGCTCTTGTCTTTTAAAGTCATTAATCTTGTGTTAAAGATTTGTAGAGGTCCCTACTGTTGTATTTAGGCACATAGTCTTAAGGTTATAGCCTTAATATATATTGCTTAAGTAATGAGTATGCACTTAACAAATTATTAGTTACAACTTTACTTATTTTTATCATTTCCAAAATTTTAATATTAGATTCAGTTTTATTATAAAAATGAACAAGTTATCAATTGGAAAAGCAGGTTAAACAGGGTTTTAAATCCTTCAAACTTTTCTAGACTACAGCAATTCAAAATTATTTCATGTATCAAAAGCATTTTTCTTTCTTTGTTCACAGCAATTTATCATTATTATTTTATCCTTATTGCAAAATAATTTTATACAATGCTTAATAATATGCATAAATTAATCTTTCTTTCAATTCTTTAGACATTTTGAATACTGTATACTTAATGAATATTTATTGAACATTTTTTTTTGTTAATTCATGTGGCTTTGTAATATAACCACATTTAAACTGTACTCATATTTCTTATAGTTACAAAAATCACTGGGAAAGTGTAATCTTTCATTTCTGATTTGTATGCTGAGTACAAAACTTTGTATTTTATTCATTTCTCTAATTAGTTCTAAACTTCAGATTTTTTCATAAATGATGTTTTCCAGAATATGCAGAGATTTGCTTGACATTGAATGCTATAAAGAATGCTTAGAATTTTCATTGTAAGATCTATAAAAATTCCATCCCAGAGCATTAAGATGTACAATAAAGCATGAATACAAGAAAGTTGAATTCATTTTGATTTTTGTTGAGTTACCTATAACACATGAAATAAAATATATCTTGCTCCCTTTTGAACATAGAGGCTGATGAATATAACATTTGGAAAATAAAGCCTTCCTCTCTTTTGTGTTTTAAAGGCTGATAAAACCATTTGAAAATTAAGTCCTGCTCCCTTTTGAGTCTTTCAAGTTATTAAATCCAACAAACACTTGAACTGCACCTTGCTTTCTCTAAGCCTTGCTGGTGGGTGAATAAATACTTGAAAAAAAAAACGTTGTGACAGCACCTGAGACAATATACACTTCAAAACATCACATGACAACATAATGTCTCTTGTACATGACCAAATATCAATATATCTCTAAAAATAAACATTTTTTTATTCTTTGCATAAATTAATTTAATACTATGATCATATGTTTCATACTTATTGATATTTATATTAGTAATTTAATTTTGTTTTCAATATTAATAACAATCACTTCTGTTTTTGATAATTGTCATATATTTTAACTTTCAAAAACATGGCAAATAATTTTCGTTCTCCTTAAATTGTCATATATTTTAACTTTCAAAAACATGGCAAGTAATTTTCGTTCTCCTTAAAGCTTTTTTTTAACAGATTCAGGGTCAACAGAAAATGAGCCATTCTTTATTTTTCTAAAATTAAGCTTTATCTCGCTACTGATGTTTTTTTAATTGTGGAGATGTTGTTTGGGATAAAGTAATTTTTTTACCTCTTAAAATATTTTTCTTTTAGCAAATATAGGGTCAGTGCGGATGTCTCTAAAAATATTATTTTTTTCATTCTGGCAAAGATTTGTTTCTTTCAGCTTTCTCTTTTTCATTTTCTTCTTCATTCAACCTATTGGCAATAAACTTGATAATCTGTCAAGGGTAATCCATTGATTTAAACTCAGGATTCTATTAGAGCATTTTACTCTTTTTGATCTTTTATTATTTAACCATTTTTTTGTAGGTTTTACAATGTCAAATGCATCTATTTTCAATTTTCTTCATATGTTTTTCATCTCCTTTTAACATTTCAGCAACAATTCATTTTGTTGCTTAAAGATAAATACTTTAAAAGATTCCTTAAACAATGAACTCTGGACCTCATCTACATCAGAACTTATTTTCATGAATGCCTGAATTAGGACATTTTTTCATTAGCATCATTACAAAAGTCTATTTCTTTCAAAAAATCAATTGTTGCTAACTTTAAACCGTTATTCATTTCCAGTTTGCTTCCAGTTTTTTCTACTCTTTTTGCTAAACTTTGCCACTTTTCTGCAATTTATTTTCACTGAGTTGAATAGATTTTGAACTATTTCTTTTAAATCATTATACAATCTTTCCATCCATTCTACTTTCTGTTATATTTGCCCTTGTATTAGAAATGCTATTCCAGATTCAAGGTAATTATATAAAGTCTCTTGTACTAATTTAAACTTTTATTATTATTATTTTTTATGCATTTCATTAAATTCATTATCTTTCTTTTGTTAATTTTCTTTACATTTTACATGCATTTCTTGATTTCTTTGATATGTTTCTTCATTTTTTTAAATAAATTTTTTCAACTTTTTGTAGCATTTCCTGATTTTTCAGTTGCATTTCTTCAAAATTTTGTTGTTTTTTTTACTTTTTAATTTTTCAGCATTTTCTGAATCCTCTGTTGCATTTCTTCACAATTTTATTGTTTTTATGCACTTCTTAAATGTGTTTCTTTACTTTTGAAGGAATTTCTTTTAATTCTTCATAAATGCATACAACATTTCACTATTAAACATATATTATTTTCGTTCTAAAGGCTGATGTACAATTAGAATAGCTTCTTGTACAATTGGCCCTGGTTACATTAGCTGTACTGGCTCTTGCGTTGATGGATCCATAATTAATAGTGCTTTCATCCTTTTAGATTTTGAATGTATTATCATTTATATATAAAGCTAAGTGTTCTGTTATTTACTTCTCTTGTTGATTTATTTTTATGCATATTTACAAGGTTAAACATGTTTTAATCTATATTTTATCATTAAATAGACATGCACCAGTCTCAACCCTTCTATATACAATCTTCTTCAGAGAAATATGATATATCTCTGCCTTAATATTTATTTTAATTTTATTTTATGTATACTGTCATTTATTAAATATTATCTTGCCTATCTAAAGAATTTGAAGCTTTCATAAAATATAAGTACATTTTTTCTTTTTTATTTAAACACTAATCTTATTTTTCAGTCCAAACAATATTATATTATACTTATTTATTATACACCACATTACGTTATGTTTTAATTTATACAGCTTAGTATGTGACTATATAGAAATGAAATTTAAACATGTGAAAGGGGACGTCTACTCTCCATTTAGATTGCCAAATATGTAATGGTATTTTTTATAGTAATCAGGTATATAAGATAAAAAATAATGTATTCAATATGTACCATGAATTTTGATTCAAGTAAATGTGAAAGTTGAATGATTAATAAAATTCAACTTTAAAAAATGATTCAATTCAAATATATAATAATATTAATCATCATTGATAATGATGTACAATTTAAAGTACAAGTTTTCCCAAAAGTACTATATTTAATTGTTTTTTAGTTTCAGTAAAAATAAAACTCAAAGGCTTCAAACCCATTATAAAGAAAATTTTCATTTGAAAAACTTTTAAAGGAATGCTCATTGTCAATTACAAACTATCATTACCATCGATGCATGTTATCCAATAGATTGCATGATTTCTGAAAGCATATGGATGTTAAAAGCATAATGTTTGGATTGAGTTTCAAACAAAACCTATTTGTAAATATAGGGGATTTGAACTCAGACTTTCAAGCACTTTTCAACTATCCAACTATCTCATATCACTGACACACATGTATGTGATCATGTGCATCAGTGATATGAGATAATGTGAATAGCTGAAAGGTCCTTGAAAGTCTGAGTTCAAATTTCCTATATTTACAATTAGGCTTCAGGTATATAAAGAGTGCCTGTATTTCAAATATTATACAAAAGCTAAATAAATTTAAAAAAATAGTAATTTATTGTTACTGAATAGGTAAAATAAGTACAACTGTCTTGTATGTACTATACAGAAGTATTAAATATGAGTAATAAAATATATTTTTAATTTAAGTTTAGGTTTAAGGATCTATAGGATTTATAATGGTAACATCTTACCATGTTAAATGTTGAAACAATCACAAATCATGGCTTTGCAGATATTGTTTTTTTAAATATTTTACAGTTGTTCTCATTAATTCTTTCAATGATGGTAGCTCCTTTTCTTGTATAGTGGTGATGTTAAAGAGTAAATATAACAGCAGTGATGACATTAAAGTAAAGTATAATATTAGTAGACCTTGGGTAGTTTATATGACATTATCCATTTCTTTCTTCACAGCATTATACAGTCATTACACAGACTGGCTTTGGAAAGTTCAGCAATCAGTTTCTGGATACGATTGCATTTTCCCGACTTTTTGGTTGATCTGTTTTTTTTTGTTGTTGTTGCCTAGCCATACATTGTAGATAGGTTTCTGCTTGATAAAGTTATCATACTGGCTGTTAGGACTACAGTATTAAAAATAGTATTAAAAATAAGAACCAAAATGCTTTATAAATGGTCAGTAAAATACAGCTATCCATATTGCAATGGGAAAGTTTTAACCTGTAGTCATTTCTCTTTCTTGGCATAGAGAATTGTCACTTCTTCAAAAGTAGACTGGACTAGAATGCAAAGCAATATTTAATCCAAATGCCTTGTTGCTTGTTTTAGACCTATTTATATCTACTTAATGCTGTTTAAACAACATGTTTTCAAACAATATATATGTCAATAGCTAGGGAAAATCTGATATTTGCTTCATTAAAACAACATATTCTTTTGTTTTTAATCCACATTATTTGTTAATATAAGAAAGAAAATTTGTTGATTTTTTAATTATAATGTCATATTTTAGTATTTTTATTAATTCTAAAATTATAATATTACATTTAAATCTGCCATCTGATGCATAATAAAAATGAAATAGTTGTTTAATTAAAAATTCCATTTGAAAGGCAGATTAAACAGTGAATAAATGCTTAATTTTTTTAAACTACATTTTTCAAAATTTTTTCAAATACCAAAAGCATTTTTCTTTCTTTCTCTACAGCAATTTATCATTATTATTGCACATCACTTTTAACATTCATAAATTAATCTTTCTGTTAATGCTTTAGGCATTCTAAATATTTACTACTTAATTTTGATTACAAATATTTAAATAAAATGTTCTTCTTTATGTGACATTTTAATATAACCACATTCAAACAGCTTTCTGACTTTTTATTGTTGTAATATAACGTTATATCTTTTCCAGCTGTTGCTGACTTAGTATAACTTACAGTTGTTATGCAACTGTCAAAAGAAAAAACTTTAAGTGCTCTTTTAAGTTGACATACCACTTCCAGCTGTACTATAACTGCTTGCTTCATAAATAGGTACATTGACTCTTCCATCTGTATGACGATAGCTTGTCTCATGTTGGATTTAAGGAAATTGCCTCACTGCATTAACTATATAGTGGACTACCAGTATACTGTCACTCTGCTTTGACAGCTGTTGTTTGACCTTATCTCCAAATTTATGGTCAGATCCCTCTCCTCAATGCAAACATTCAGATTATGTGAGCATAATTTATTGGCCTGTTCTTTCCATTGGATGTACATTATTTTTTGCATATATATTGGTCTGTGGTTGTGAATATTCAATCTGATCAAGATAAGATGGAATCTAGACTAATTCATTAATTGAAAGCAAGGTGAAATATAGCATTTTTTCACTCTAGTTAAAATTAACCCTGGAGAATACAATCAATTAAATGCTTTGATAGACAACTTCTTTGCTTTCTGGCTTTATTAACCCTTTTCCCGCCTCTTATGAAGCTCCTCGTAGACATCTGACGTCACTCTAACTCTGCCAGTTCTTATGCTAAAAAAATCGTTTGATAGGTTTTGAATAGGTTTTTAAAAGTTCTGTAAGATGGTGCCCTCTTCCGAATTATTTTACAAGTAAAAAATAAAAAAAAAAACGCATTTAAACCTAAACAAAGAAAGAACATCGGTTGTAATTGGTTGTTAGTGAGCTCTCAGCCGAAAAAGACATTCTGATTGGCTGGAAAGAACAAAGAAACTGCCTGATCAAAGAAAATAAAGAAAAACGCTGAGATTTTCATTTTGAATGCAATTTTAAGTATTAAAAAAATATAATTTCAGAAATTAAACTAGTTTTTTAAAAAATATACTAAAAAAACAAAATTATTTTCGAAAAATATTGAAGATTTTAGTAAAAATATTAAAGATTTAATAAAAAGAAATATTTACTTTTCTATAACGTAAAAGTCGACCTTTTTGTTTATATTATAGCTTTTATGTTGCCGAAATTGAATATTTTAGAATAAATAAATAGCAATTTATTTTTGAAAGAACTTTCGTTCTCTTCATAACCTGAAAAATTAGTAATATACTTTTTATAAATGTATCTGAGTTGAATTCAATATTATAGGCGAATATGTTTTAACAATAGGCTTTGTCTTCAGTTTGTGAGTTGGCCAATTAAAAGATTTGATTTTTACCTCATACAACCAATAATATAATTAGCGGTTAAAAGGTTAAGATTAATGACTTCATCAGTAGGTCCAGTGTCATCATTTTTAGATCTGGAACTTTTATAGATTCATAACAGCTGTTCTGGTGAATCATCACTATTGGATAGAAACTCTTCATTGAAGTTTGATGAATCCTTATTGATAATTTATTATTCATAATTCAACCTTAGTTGATTTCTGGGTCTATGATATTGCTGTTCGCACAACAGTTTGTGATCATTTAACTTTGATCACAACTGTTGAAACCCACTAGGTGGTTCCTTTGAACATATAGCATAAAAATTGAGCACCTATCTTATTTTTGAACTTTTATTTTCATGATTTATTTTAGGATTCAAACCAAATTTGTTAGCCACTATTTCTGGTAGACCATTTTCAGTTTGCTTAAGTAGTCACTGCAAAGTCTAAGTGACTAAACCAGTTATGATCTAATAAATTGCTATAATCATCTGATAATAAAACTAGGGGTAGGTATATAATTTCATTATCACTGTAATGATAACTATTGTCTGATCCCACAGTGCTATTTGATTGACTTGATAGTCAGTGATTGGATTGCTGCTAGGATACAAGTTGATGCTTATTTTTTTCTTATTAATGATAACCAAGTCTTTTTTGACACCATTGACACAGCAGATTTAGTGGTCAGTCCATATCATTAATAATACTTTCATGTTTGCAACCTGAATATTACAATGCCTTTGATGTTATTTATACAGGCTTTAGTTTAGTTTGATTTTGTTTTGCCTTTCTGGCTTTTTGGTATGGCCTCCATTATGTCAATAGAAACTTGTTCTTTTCTTGACTGACCAATACACATGCATTATTTACCCACTGTATATTCAAAGTGGAAAATTGGTGTGTGTGTGTGTGTGTGTGTTTTGGTTCATAATATCTATAGCAACCTTTTTTACTTATTGTTGTTGATGTATTTGAGCAGTGTTCATTTTAATTGTCAATTGGGTAATTGTTTGGACCAGTTTTCTAATCAATAGTTGTAATGCTGTACTTCAGAGGACTTGCTTGATGTTGCTTAAGAAATGGGTGATTAAAAATGTTCTCAGTGTCTATTAATAGCTTAATTCTAAAATTGTGTTTTAATTCCACAAATAAAATGATACTTCAGAGCTTCTTTGAAGACATTTTTAAATGTACATTTTAAAACCAGCTTACTGGTTGTCACAGTAAAATCTCTGACTTTCTCCCCATTTCATTGGATACTGAGATTGAAATGATATTATTGCATTATTGTTAAGGGTTTTGGGGCATGAAAAGTTTATCAGTAGAGACAATACTTTTCAAAATGAAGATGGAGGCTGCTTGTGCTTGAAAAATCTTATGATCTTAGATTCAACGACCAAGACTAGTGTGAGTAATTTAAATTAAGCTTTTTGATTTGATTAGTCTGCATATAGGAAAGTGCTTAATGTTTTACAGATTAGCCAATTTCTAGGATAGGATAAATCAAACTTTTCTACTAAGCTAGTTTTGGCCATTTGAATTTTTTCTTTCTCTTTTCCTACCATGAAAGAAAAAAAAAATCAATTCCTTTTTAAATAATGAATGAGTAACCACTAACTTTAGATTTTTAAACTTTTTATTGATGTGCTAGTAATGTCAATGGTGGTTTTTTTAAAATTAATGATAAAACATTTACTGACCTGCAGGAGCAAGAACTTTCTTGCAGGCATGAGGGGGGAAGGGGAATCGTGATTTTGTCAACTGTGCCAAGTTGTTTTGTTTATTCATAAATTAATGTAAACATAGGCTAGTAGAAATACATTAAATATATACTTAATAATATAGACAAATATACAATTGTGTATTTACACTATATATAATGATATAATTCTGTCAGCTATTGTTGGCTTGGTATAGTTTCTTATTGGAAAAAGGAATTTCAGGTGCCCTTATTAGTTTATATTGCACTTTCAGATGTACCATGGCATCTTGCCTCATGAGTAGATGCAGTGACATTTTCCAATTGTATTATGACAGCTTGCTAGTCCAATATACAAATAAAATACCATCATCACACACTTTCAGGAAAAACATTATATTCTGACAGCTTGAATGTGGACTTCCCTCACTGTGTTTAACTGTATGGTGAACAATCGGTGTACTGCTGTTCAGATTTGACAGTGCATCTAATAAGAGAATGAGGTGTGCTTATAAGTTTGCCTATCACTTCCAGTTGCACAGAGACAGCTTGCCTTATGAGTAGGTATGTTGACACTTCAAGATGTAATATGACAGCTTGCTTCATGTTTGATTTGCCTCACTATGTTAACTGTATAGTGGACAACCATTCAGCTTTAACAGTTTCCAGTCTTACTTTCAAATGGATTGACTATTTAAAGCCAGATTCCCTTCCATAATGCAAATGTTCAGAATCCATGAGCATCATCACCTATTGGTCCATTCTTGCTGTTGGATGTATGTTATTTATTTGTATATCCATTGACCATGACAATGAGTGCCCAATCTGATCAAGATAAGATGGAATCCTAAATAATTATTTGAAGGCAAGGTGAGATATAACACTTCTAATATTAAAATGAAAACTGTTAAAGAAAGTTAAATATTTTTTATCTTAGATAATCTGTATTTAGATATCTGTTTATTGACCATGATAAAATATATAATGGAACAGAACATTATTTAAATCTGGTTGAAATATAAATTCAAATTGTGGAAATGGCAGATCCTAATGCATGCTATTGTTGTTGAAGGCAGTATTACATATTCTTTTATATATATATTTATCCTTAAGCATATCTAAATAATCGTGTAAATCCATTGTTTATTGCTCAGCATTTCTAAAAAATGTGAACATTGAAAATGATACAGCTGGGCCACAATTCATGAATGTTGTGACTCAAAATCCATCATTCCAAACCATACAGACCATCTTACTTTTCTAATTAAATTATTTAATGCATTGTTGGTTTAGCACAGAAGAAGAAGAATACATTTTGAAGAATAAATCTATGGATTGTAATTTTAGATCTACCATTTTCAGTGAACTTTTCTTGAACTCCCAGCAATAATAAATCTTCGATTATTTTTATTAATAATTAGGATTTAATTATTGAAATAATATTTTGCCAACACTTTTTTCAAGTAAATTTCATTTTTTTATTTTATTTTGTAATAGTTCACTTATTTTTTTTATCATCTACTTTGAAACCATAAATTTTACATTGCAAAATAATATATATATTTTAATCTTAATGATATATTGTCAGTTTAAAAATTTGAAATTTGCTTCGTGACAAATATAAACTAGTGGAATCATGCAAGTCTTAATGTATTGTTTGAAACGTGAAATATACTACTTATTAATAAGTTTTGAAAATTCTTTTATTCACTTATGTTAAAAATAGTGTAAAAGCTATTTACAAAGCAGCACAATTAATTAATTAAGATTATACAGTGTTTTAAAATTTTTAGTTTATATTAATATTTTAAAGTCGTTTCAATTTTTTCATCAGTTATTATTAGCTCCCTTTAGTCAGTCTAATCTCATGGCAAGTATATAATTAACATTCTTTTACAATGATTTCTATTGTCTTTTTCTCTCTCAGACAGTTTGAAGATAGATTCTTTATAGCTGATAACGAATCTATTTGTCCCATTGTTGTTATTTTTCCCTTTTTCCATTTGTACAGACTTGCCGGTACACATATTTTTCTATTTAAATAGATAGATAAATTTCATAATATTCCCACAATATAATGGCTTCAGACTAATGTATTATATATTTTAAAAAGTACATGTTCTATGTAGTTTTTTATAATTCCATATGTTTACATCGATATACAGCAGACCACGCAAAATTATTGTAATATAGAATAGCATATCTGATCAGATATACTTATGATCTTATGTTTGAATTCAGATTAAGCACAACTCTAAACCCTTAGATTTAAATCAAGCTCAGAATATTTTTTATTTTGTTCATAGCCTTGCATTGATAAACGGTAATTTATTTATTTTTTATTCCATATAGGCAAAACAAAAATAAAAAAACTGTTCAAACTCTCACCACCTGACTAGTGGATTATTTTTCTGATGTAAGGAGAAGACTATTATAAAGGTTTTTTGCCTGCATTAGTCTACTTAAAAACTATTTTCCAAACAAAAACTATCTAAATGAAATGTTAATAGTTGAATTCAGGCGTCCCCAACCTTTTTGCACTTAAGAGCACATTCTATAATACAGACCAGGTGGTGGGCATCATTTATTTTTTCAACCAAGTGGCGAGCACCATTTATTTTTTCAATGTAAATTTATAGTTGGATATTGTTAATAATACACATAATGTACAAAAAAATATTTATGGCAAAAATAAAATTTTAACATATAATTAACGTTTATATTTTTTTTCGCTGTAAAAGTATAGTATGCTCTACAATTTGATTACAATATAATACGACAATTTATAAGAAATTTTAAAAATTAAATTTATTTGTATCAGATAAATAATTTTTTTAGCGTGTTCGGATAGTGGCAGGCACACATAAAATGGTCTGCGGGCACCATGGTGCCTGTGGGCATAGGGTTGGGGACCCCTAGTTGAATATAACTAATCATCTGTGGATTTTAGAGCACTCCCAAACAAATGAGAATCTTGAATATCTTATGTTAACATCCTTTTTGTTCAATTATATATGTATTTCAAATGAAACTATAATGACCAGATAAATCAGAAATTAAAACATCTAATCATCATGCTAGTACTATTGGTGTGAATGTTACTTAAATGTTTAGAAAGTGTATATTTGCCTTTAGAGTGTGAAATAATGTGTGCATCAACTAATCTATTTATACAATTTATTCAAACTGCTTCAAACCCTTTTAAGCAAAACTCTTTATTTGAAACGGTTTGGATAAATTGTATTTATAGGATATTACAGCAAAAATAAAGTGTGATTTTGGTAATCTATTTATGCTGTTCATCATTCCTGTTATTATATTAAACATAGTTTTCAAATCAATTTCCATTTAATTGTGAAAAGCTCCAGTAATGGATGATATTTGTGAAGAGAAAAAATTAAAAAAAAACTACCCAAAAATTCTGCAAAAAAATGCTGAAAACAAAAAAGTAGTAGAAAAAAGTTGGAGACAATAAGACAAGATTGAATGAAAATGATGGACAAATTCCAAAGGCATTAACTGAAAACCAATGACTGCATGAAAATAAGTAGATAAATCAAAAGGTTATACAATACATTTCAAAAAGCATTAAAACATGGCATCATTAGCACATAAACCTGTGCAATTGAAAAGTAGTAGTTATGAAAAAAAAGTGTTTGTAAGGAGAAAATCGTGAAAAATATAGACAAAGTAAAAACTTAGGGAATATATTAAAAATATTATCAAATTAAGAGACTTGAATTGAAAAAAGTGTCTCAGAACTCGGTATGAAAATACAAAAGTTAAAGATTCATTCAAGAGAGCATGAGAAAAACAATACAGTATTTGTATATAATTATACCATATCCAAAAAATATAAACAAACAAACAAAAATATAAATAAACAAGTTTTAAAAAAATATCAACTTGAAATTTTATGATATTCAAGCAATTATTTTTCATTCTCTGAGCACCAAATATGATCTCTCTCTCTCTCTCTCTCTCTTTTTTTTTTCAAAAATAAATTATACAATATACCAGTCCTTTTTTTAAATCTCGGAGTATCATATATGTTTATGTTTATTAATAAAATTTATTCAGTTTATATTAAAACATACATTTTTTTATTATCTCTTCAGAATAATGTTATAGCAAAAGTTTGAAAAAAATTCAGAGCATACTAAAAATTGATACTAAATAAAAACATTGAAACTATTGGAGATATCCTAATTTCTTGATTATAATCTAAAGAGGAAAGTTTGTAATTTTATAACTCAACAAATATAGAACCAATCTTGATGAATCTTGCTTTTTTTTTTGTAAAGAATTTTAATAACCTATAAATTTGTGCTCTGAAGTACTCAATTGTTTTGAAAAAAAAAATTTGCAATATAAAATTGTGGGCAAAAATGTATATCATAACTGTTTTTAAATAATATAAAAATGTAAAAAGAGAACAGCACTGATTAAAAGTTTAGTCAGAGGTTTTCAATCAAATAGGCATATAGGAGATAGTTTATTTATAGTTACACAACTTATGGCTATGAGTAGGTATACAGGTAGACAGTTATATATTATTTTTATAGATATAGAGAATGTGTGTGATAGAGTAAATAGAAATAGATTATGGGTAAGTTTAATAAATTTGGAAATGGATGGAGCTTTAGTAGATATTATTAAGAAATTATATGAAAATAATTACTATACATATCAATTAGAGAATATAGAATCAGTTAAAGTTAAAAATGGGATGGGACTAATGCAAGGATTCCCTATGTCACCTATTTTGTTTTTGTTGTATTTGTGAGAAATGGAGAGAGCAATAGAATGATTAGGAAGAGGGACAGAAATACTATTAATAGGTGTCAAGGGAATATATACATTATCTGGGCTTTTATTTGCAGATGATGTCTTTTTGGGTGCAGAAAGAAGGGAAGATATGAAAGTTATGCTGAGGACATGCACAAGGGTAGTGAATAGATATAACTATTTGGGAATTATCTTAAGTAATCAGAAAAATTGTTTGGATGAATGGGAGAAAAAAAAAGATAAATGAAGCAAGGAAAAGAAAAGGATTGATAAAGAAATTAACCATGTTTTCATATAATAAATATGATGTAGCTAAAATTGTATGGAAAGGAATGGTGGTAGAAGGGTTAACATATGGTAACAATGCTTTATGTATTAGTAAAGGCATGTTAGATTACTTGTAAAAAATACAAAGAGAAGTAGGAAGTCATGCATTAGATGCAGATGTGTGGGTGGCAAAGGAGGCAATTCAAAAAGAAATGGGTTGGTCATGTTAAGAATTTATGTCAGTATACTTGTACAAAAAGTGGAATGATTGTGTTAGGAGAATTGTTGAGTATTATAGTGGTAAGGAATGGGATAGAAAGATAGATGCATTAATAAAGAACAGGGAGTTGGAGAGATGGAGAACTAGTATGGAGAGTAAAAAGAGTTTAAATATATATAGAAGTAAACAAAATATTAGCTGCAAGTTAATTTATGATAATAGCAAAGAAAGTAGTTTACTGTTTAAAGCTTGAGCAGGATCTTTAGAAACAGGGAATTATACATGTAAATAAAAAAATGTGGATGATTTAGTCTGCAAGTTGTGTAAGGAAGGCATAGAAAATGCTAATTGAATGTAAATGCTTGAAAGCAGAAAGGATACAAATAATAAAGTTGTGGAAAAATAAATATAAAGAAAGTGATTATACAAAAAATGGGTTATTGATTTTTATGCTTGGTTTAGGGAAAGAAAAGGGGAAGTTGCCAAAAATTATGTTGTGGAAATTGGATGGAATAGGTTATGGGAAAACTTAGGTTGGTGAATGGAAAGGGAAGGTATAGTGGCTAACAGGTTTCTCTGGGCATTGTTGCTGAGAGATTCCTGACTTCATATCAGAAGATGTCACGGTCCATCACATCAGAAATTTTTTAAGCATAAAGTATAGTTATTGATAAAGCAAGATAAAACAAAAATATATTTTTTGGTAAAGCCGGGTAAAATTTGATTTTGTAAATATATTTTTAAATTCTGTCATGTATTTAATTTCTTATTTGAATAATGACAACTTAGATTAGTTATAATAATGAATTTGGCAAACTTTTAGGACTTCAATTTAAATATATATTTAACATGTATTAAAATAAAATTTAAAATGGTACAAGTATAGCAAGAGAAATACTACTGAATTTGAAAAATTATTGCTATGAAATTGATAAATTTTGAATAATATTTTTAACATGTGAAAAAATAAATTTTAAAATTTTGTGGCTACAGCAAGAGAAATAATATTGAATTTGATAAACTTTTACATTTTCCCTTTAGATATATTTTCATTTGATCAAGTAAACTTTAAATATATTTTAATTAACATGTGAGAAAGTAAATTTTAAAATGGTATGAGTATTTGCCTGATTTTAAAGGTATTAAGCTTTATTAATTAACTAAAATACTAATATACCAAACTTTATTGATAAATGCCACAAGAGAAAGCATTTAAAAATCTCTATCAGAAACTTCCCCATTCCCAAACTGGTTTCAAGCTATTGCTATCCTCAGTGAGGCAATAGGATATTTCAGACACTAGATCTAAAATACCAACTCAAAGCCAGCACTTATCTGATAGTTAACTATTAAGTAGAAAATCTGAAGTTTTCAGATACCTATATATCTTCAAATCCAACTATCTAACTTAAATAGCTATATGGGTCATATAGCTATTTTAGATCTAGTGTCTGAAATATCCTAGTGCCTTACTGAAGTTAGCCAATAGCTTGAAACTGGTTTGGGAATGGAGATATTTCTAGATAAAAAATTTTAAATGGTTTCTCTTACAGCATTTATGGATAAGGCTTGGTTAGAGCTATTAGCAGGCTCATTATTTTATTTTTATCAAATACAAGCTTATCAAATTTAGTCACATGATGTATAACTTGATTTTATTTACTATATATATGATAACAAAACCATAGGCTAAATTTAAGAAATAAAAAAAATAAAACACAGGAAGTAGATTCTCATTATTTATTTTCTAAAAAATGTCAACTTATTATAATTTTTTACAAAAGGTAACTTTTGTATAGTATCGAATTTTTTTCCTCTATCCTTTATTTACCTATTATCTACCTTCCTTTATATATTTATAATCATAGGCTATAATTTTTTGCTTTATGGTACTTAGCTCAATTTAAGCAATAAATCATTAAAAGTAAATATAAGCTGAAGCCTTGCATTATTTATATTTGAAAAAATGCCAACTTACAATAATTAAAATAAACTAACTTTCTACAGTGTTTTACAAATTACTTTAAATAATATTCAAAATAATCCAATACAATAAATTACTTTTAAAACTAAATAGCAGTTTTTGTAATAAATTAACAATCTTTTTAGGAGCTTTATAGATTATTTTAAACAATATAAAATATTGTCCAATACAATATTTAATAAAAACCGTAAAATATAATTTTATTATCCTTTATATATACAATACATAGTAATAGCTTACGATTTTTATGACAAATAGCTAAATCATACATGCATTGATTCAGATATGCCACTTCAGGCAATTTGGAGAGTGAACCAGTCATTTTTTCCTTAACACACATATTACAATTACTGCCATTGTTAATAATAATATTTGTTAATGAAATTTATTTGTCAATGCACTTACATCAATGCATAAAAAAACCCAACAACTATCTCATAAATTTACAATATTTTAGAAAGAAGTAGAGACATTATCAAGAGACCTGGAGATTAAATCATTCTTATCTCTCCTCCCCAAACACCAACATGATGATATTTATTATTTAAATTAGAAATGCATGATTCTGGAAGGAAACTTTTTGATTACTCTTGGAAGCGTTAAAGGAATTAAGCAGGACAAATTCCTAACATTCACTCAATACGTTCTTGTCATTGCAGCTGTTATTACTATGTCATTATTCATATAGTATGCAAACATGGATGCGCTGCTTACCAACACACATTAAGTAGTGTGGTGAGTTAATTAGCTTTTTACCTCTGAGTGTAAAATCAAGAATCAGAATAGTTTTTCTTCTTAGTTGCCTGATAAGGCAGAATGAATGTGTGTGTGAGTGAAAAATTTTTTCTAGTAGATATATACAATCATGACAGACAAAAATAAATCATGGCTCGTATTCCCAAGTGGCTATAAAGCTACCAACTAAGGCAGCAGTTGATGGCCAAAGGCAGAGGGTGCTAAGAATCCCTGATTTTGGACCCAGGCTGCCATTTGATAATGACTTTTTATTTAGGTACTTACAATTGGAGATCACTTTCAAATGAAGAAACATTGCAAGAATTGGAAGAAATACTGTCTCATATTGAATGGGACATTATTGGATTTTGGAAGTTAGAAGAAAAGGTGAAAAGACAATTGATTTAAAAAGTGGACATATACTCTACTACAAAGGCACAAATATTGAAAATACAAGTGGATTATGATCCATTATAAATAAAAAGTGGAAGGATGACATTGTTGAGATTGATGATATATTGAACAGGGTGACAAGTTTAGTTATTCAACTTAATAATGGTCCAACAAGTTCCCATAGTGATGAAGTAGTAGAAGATTTTTATATGGATGTGCAATAGGCTTCTGATCAGAATAAACAACATTTTTAAATTTGTTATGGGAGACTTTAATGCTACAATTGGTAAACAAATGAAAGTTGAAAGTACTGTATGTAAATTTTATATATTATATTATATAGTCATTCTAAATTCTTTTCTTCCTTCTTTGTTTTTGCTGTCTTCATATATAACATTGAATTTCAAAAATCTTACACTTTAGATTTTTGAAATTCAATATTATACTGTAGGTAAATTTGGTTATGGTAATAAAAACGAAGAAAAACTTTATATTATGAATTATTTTTGTGAGAAAAATGTTAAAAGGAAATGGACATGGAAGCATCAAAATGAAGATACAGCAGAATTGGATTATATTTTGAATAACAGAAAAACATATTTCAAGATTGTAATCTTCTTAAAAAAAATTAGGAAGTGAACATCAATTAGCAAGATGTAAGATATGTGTTAATACCAAATTAGAGAGACAAAAATTATTAAGAAAAACAATATTTAGAGTTGATATTTCTAATCTTCAGAAACATTCTAATGAATTTAGATTAGAACTTGCAAATGGGTTTCAAGTATTAGTATATTTTGAACATGATTCAGATTTGGATAAAATTAATAAGAAAATAATTGATACACTTTTAAAAACTGCAGCAAAGATAACTGGTAGAAAAAAGTAGCAATTGACTGATAAAATTTCTACTGAGACTAGAGAATTAATGAAGAAAAGAAGGAATATGAAGATATACAAAAATGATGCATTAGAAAGAATTGAATATCTCAAATTTGTAAAATGATACAAAAAGAGTTGATAATGATATAAGGAAGTATAATTGTGAGCTAGCAAGAAAAGCTGTAAAATAGAATAAAAGTCCCAAGAGAGTAAAACAATATTTTGGTATTGGTAGGAAACTCATATCTGCAATAAGAACTATTACTAAAAAAGAGAGATGACATCATGAAATGGGTAGAATAACTCTATCAAGAATTATATAGTAATAAAGAACAAGTACCCCTTACATCTATTACATCTTCTTAATTTCCCAAAATTTTAAATGAAGAAGTAAGACATGCAATTAAATTTATGAAGAAAGATAAAGCTCCAGATAATGATGGAATTATAACCAATATATTAAAAGAAGCATGTGAAGAAACATAATTTTTTTTGGCAAAGTTATATATCAATTGTCTAAATGATAAATATGTATCAAATGATTGGTAGAATGCTGTATTAATATTAATATTGAAAAAAGTGATAAAGATGATATTGGAAATTACAACCCTATCAGTCTTTTATTAGTTTTATATGAGATAATTACAAATCATCCACAGAGAACATTGGATTTCAACTAACCAAGAAAACAAGCTGGATTTAAAAGTGGTTTTAGTAGAGTAGATTATATACAAGTATTGAGAGAAATTATGGAAATGACCAATAAATATGAGTTGCTATTATGCTTTGGATTTGTAGATTATGAAAAGGTATTTGATTCTATAAGCACTTCTTCAGTGATTAAAGTATTGGATCTTCAAAGTATACACCCAAGATAATGTCATATTCTGAAGAATATTTATAAAAATGCAACATGGACAATTAGATTACATAATAATACTAGGAAAGTTATCATTGAGAAGGGTGTAAGACAGGGTGTCTTCATATCTCAAAATGTTCTACAGCAGTGCTGCAAAAAGTATTTTGTAGATTAAAATGGAAAGCTAAAAGAATAAAAGTAAATGGGATTTAAGTCATTTAGATTTTGCAAATGATGTAGTTGTTTTTGAAAATAATACTACAGAGCTTCAGGAAATGTTGTATAAAAGTTATCAGATGAAATGTAAATGTTAAAAAGACTAAAGTAATGTTCAATGGATTTTCTCAAAAGATGAAAATAAAGATTGATTATAATGAGTTAAAAGAAGTTAGCAACTACAAATACCTTGGTCAAATTATTACTACAGGTGGAAATATAATGGATGAAATTAATCATACAATTAAACTTGGTTGGAACACTTTTGGTAGAAATAACTTACTATTAAAGAAAATATGCCTATGTGATTGAAAAGGAAGGTTTTTAATAAATGTGTTTTACCAATTTTTACTTATGGATCTGAGACTTGGATACTTAATAGAAGTGCAATACAGAAATGTCTGACCATTCAAAGAAGTATTGAGAGATGCATCGAAAACACAATATATGAGTAAGAGAACAAACAGGTGTTATTGAGATCATTGAAAGAATTAAAAGACTGGAGTTGGGCTGGATATATTGCTAGAAAAGATGATAATAGATGGACAATTAAAATCTTAAACTGGATTCTAAGAGATTATAAAAGACTAAGAAAGAGACCACAAGAGAGATGGATAGATGAAATAAGAATGTGCAGGAGTGATGTGGAGACAAGAGGCTAGAGATCAGTGAAGATGGATTGAGCTTGGAGAGACCTTCATCTTGCAGTGGAAATGATTGATAATGATGATGATGATATATATTGAAAAACACCTAAATACATATGTATGACAAATTGAATGCTGGAAACTGCATCTCTTGAAACTAATTACCATATATAAATGAATATTATATGCAATTATTCAAATTAAAAATGCTTAATTCTGATGATTAAGAGAATAAACATTCATAATAATAAAACTCTTGAAAAAAAAATACATATGTGATTTTAAAACATTTAGTGATGGGAGAATGTGTGTCAATTTTTTAATACATATGGGAAGAGGAATTCATTCCACAATTTTACATATAACTTCTAAATAGCATATTAGGAATACATTTTATAAAATTAATTATTATTTACAAATAATTATTGTAATTAACCAACTTTGTTACATATTTTTGTGTTTGACATGTCAGACATATAGTATATACATCCCAATGTATGCTTCATAATTAATAGTACTTGTTAAATTTATCATATGAGAATTATTTTTAAACTGAAATTTAAAAAAATGATTACTCATTTGTATAATAAATTATAAAAAGTTACATATTTATATATTTGATATTTTTGTTGATGGATTGTTATTCATTTAAATAAGATGCAAATGTTGTTGTGAAAATAACTATATATTGTGTTGTTCTATAAAAGAAAAAAATATTGAAAAAAAAAAGAGAATATCATTCAGAACATATTTAACTGTCACAAAAATCAGACATTTTGTTATTTATTTTAAAATAAAAAATATATTAGCTTTCTTTTTTTCTTATTCTTATTGCTTCAATCAATACATAAATTAAACTCAAAATATATAAAAATTTGTATTTCCTCAATTTATTATTAACTATATTCCTGGTGGATCAACTAAGCAGGCTATTTTTAATTACCACATGCATTTGTTTGTTTCAACATGTTTACTAAAAAATATTTTTCAAATTATTATTTTTTAAATACAAATAAATAATTCAAGCAAATTATAAATAAATATCAGGAGAACCTCAATCATAAATCAAATATCAATTAAACTAGCTTAATTATATTATTTATAATACAGGTACTCTTGATATATCTGGAGCCTAATTGTAAATATAGGGGATTTGAACTCAGGCTTTCAAGCACCTTTCAACTATGAGATAGTGTGGATAGTTGAAAGGTGCTTGAAAGTCTGAGTTCAAATCCCTTATATTTATATTATTTATTTGTATACACCTTTATTTAAGTTAGCAAATATTTTTTTTTTTTTTTTGTAAATTGGGAGTTCTTTATATATATATATTCAATGCTCATAAATTTTGTATAAAATTACTTGATATTTTTAAAAAAAGTATTTATTTAATTCCTGGGAATTCTAAATTGGTGTAAACGATTTATGTGTATGAGTCTCTATAAAGATATAAAGATAATCAGATATCACATAGCATGAAACTTATTCTAAAAATATCATAACAATACTTAAGTCAGTGCAGTTATTCTAAAAGATCCTAATATCTAAAAAAAATACTTCTAAAACAACCTTTAAAGAGTTTGGACAACTTATTTGCTAATAAAATCATATATATATAATCCCAGTGCATAACACTATACTGAAATAAATATACAAATATTAAGCATTAAATCACCCCACATGGTTAAGAAATCCAGTACTACCCTCTGTGAACTAATATATAAATAAATACATTAGAGTTTGTATTTCAAATAGTCAGATCAATATGATGTGGCTATTTTGAAATACAAACTCTAATGTATTTATATATTAGTTGACAGAGGGCAGTACTGGATTTCTTAACCATGTGGGGTGATTTAATGCTTAATATTTGTATATTTATTTCAGTATAGCGTTATGCACTGGGATTATATATATATATATTAATGACCTAAACATAAAAATGTCTGACTAGAATTCAATAAAGTTGGTAGGGGTTTGATTGAATGATTTTTTTCAAAGTACTGCCAACATATATGCCAAGATTACATCTACATTCAGTGAGTATAATAGTCATCTTAATAATAAACATATAAAATTCTTAAAAAAATAAAGATCATTCTACCTATATAAATAGTAAACTTATCATTATTGAAAGGAATTCTCAAGGACTAGTCTTGCATTGGTGGTCAAGAGGTCAGTGCGAGTGCCTTGCACTTGCAGGCAGTTACCCAGGTTGTGGGTTTACGTCCCGGCCGATGCTATGATACTTAAAAAAAAAAAAAAATTCTCAAGGAATATGTGTTTACCCCTAGTGGATCAACTAAGCAGGCTATTTTAAGAACTATTCAATTATCTTTCAATTAAAGAACAAAAACAGTAGATTCTTTTATGTAAGGTTAAAAATAATCATCTCAATATAACTCCAATTCCATTTAAAACACATTGAATTTCTTATTGACAATGAGAAAATCAGTCAAAAGTTGTTTACAGAGATCTAAATATCAGACTTTTAGTTGAAAACAATAAAAACCAAATAATATTATATTTATGTTATTGCTGTGCTATTTTTTATATTTAGAACTCCCAAAAAATTATAGTATACACCAAATAAACTAATATAATATATATTTATTTGCAGGTACACAACAAATTGTGTGTGTGGATTAATGAACTAGATAGATAGTTCATATTTTATATTTAGGTATCTTAACAAAAAACAAACCAAAATATTATTTAATATTGGAAATAATAACATTTTAAGTATATTTGAATATTTAAATACTGTGCATCTGAGATAACTTGGCTTTAATTCCTTCTTATTGTATCATTAGAATTTATATTTATTTTGTATTTGAAACCAGTACATTATTTAGATTTTTTGCATCTAGTTAATTGAAGACAAGTTCATTTTATTATTTAATGTTGAAGTATACATAGTTATGTAGAAATAGATAGATGATCAATTTATCTTTATTTAGTTAAAGGATATGTATCTTTAGGATGGTTACTTAGAATTGCAGTTGATAAAAGAATAACTAAATTATTTGAACTCATCTTTTGGTTGAGACTTAAAGTATATTGTTGTGCAAATAACTTGGCTTGATTGGCATAAATATAAATATTCAGACAAGTAACTAAAAAACACATGTATAATAATAAGTCCAATATAAAGAAACACATATGTAATAATAAATCCACATAAAATTTAATATAGTTAATGGCTAACTAATAGTATCCTTTTGTTTAGTTTTATATTTCATGTTATTCAACAAGAATTTATGAAATGGATTTACATTAATATTTATTTATTTTCTTCATGTAAATTTTTGAAGTTAATAAAATTATATTTTGTTCATTTGTATATTTAATTTTATTATAAATAAAGATGTAAATATTTTTTTAAATTTTAATTTCATATTCTGTTTTATTTATTTTATCCATATCATAATAGATATTAGTCATATATCACACTTTTAAATTCAATATTATATTTACCCCTGAGATTAAAGAATATTTGATCATTTAGATATATTTTGAGGTTAATAAAATTCTCCCTTTGATTTCCTAAATATATTGTTTAAACCTTTCATACCTATCAATAAATAATGAAGTTTAAGTGACTTTGGAAACTTAAAGACTCTCATTATTTTACATTCTGCATGCTCATCAATATAAAGATTTGCAAAACTTTTCACCCTTTATATTTTTATTAGAGATTATAGTTAGCTTTTCACACATCTGTTTATAGAATTTAGTGCTTCCATTCATGGGATATATAAATTAAATGGCTCATTATTACCACCATTTACCATTATAGAATTTGATATCAGAACTGTGGAACATTTAAATCACACTTACCATTATAGAATTTGCCAATCAAACTCCTGGGGCTGTTAAATAAGAGGAACCATTATACATATTTACCATTACAATATAAACATTTTTGTTATATATATGGAGTATTAAAAATATTTTATACTTGCAATTCATTATCAATATTGTGTTCTAATTTTATTGATGTTTATCAAATAAGTGTGGCTTGGTACAATATACAATCATCATTCCACTGTTCAAAGAAGAAGAAGGAAACTGAGTGTAAAAAATACAAAAAAGAAGCATCAACCCTATTTCAAAATACAGACTTTGGTTGCTCAAGAAATATTTTGTATAGTAAGTAACAAAAACTGTATCCAGTTTTTAGATATCTGGTTGCCAAATTGAGGACACTTAAAGCATATATCTTATCTAAATATCAGATAATAAAAACAATTCATCATAACATGTCATCAAAAATTGAACAAATGATTTTGGAGACTCATAAAAGGATATTTTAGAAAGTGTATGAATTTTCAATGTAATCAATATGAACATGCAAATCCAGGAAGGTAGAGATGAGAAACTATATTTACTCAAAGAAACTCGGAAATGAAGTTAATTTACACTGTATTGAGGGAAACAAAAAGATTCAACCTGTTCTAAAGAATCTAAAAGTAATAATTCAGGAAAATTAGAATGTATACAATGCTGGCAAAACTATCTAAGCTCAAGACAGAAACACCCTTCTGGTAAATCACCTTAATAATAACCATATTCATGTGTTACTACTGAGATAGAAAAAATAAGAGTAGAGCCAGAAAATGTAGAAAAAAGAATCCAGTCCAACATGAAGAAATAAACAGTGACTGTAAACATTGTTAAAAACATCTTAAATACATATGAATAAGGATACCGTGGATAATAAGAAAAGTACTCACCCTAACAAGCCAATAATTATTTTAGTTACCCATGTTTACAATTTCTTTAATAAATCAAGTCCACATAGATGACACTTAGCCATTTTAATCTTAAAATATGTTCAAGTAAAATTTAAGACATTTTTAAAATTTGAAAGAAAGCTCTAAAAATATTGTTTTTTCAAGAATACAAGCTAATACAGCAAAATTTTATGCATTAGTATTTAATTAAGTTTTAACATAATTTTTAAAACAGTAAAATAAATTAGTTTCTTTATCTTTTTATAACTAAATTTAAATGGAGTCATTTTTATTCAAAGCACATAAATTTGTTGATATATGTGCCTTTATAAAAAAATATTTCCAATTTATGAAACATGAATTTGATTTACAATTGCCAACTAGATACCTCAATATATACAGAGAAAGCCAGTCAACATATTAAACAGGCATATTAATCTACTTTTGGCAAGGTTATTTATTATGTCTATTCCTGCTTAATATCTTAAACCTGGAGTATATTACAATAAATTTAATGGTATTTATAATACAATTCACAGAAATAGCAAAAGAAGCATGCAATTAGACTCTTTAGATCTTTACACAGACATAGAAGTATTAATAGTTAAAACAAAATAAATATTCTTACTGAACTTTTTACAAATGTAAGCATGGTAATTAACATCAATTATAAAGAATTAAATATTTCACTTTCTTTTAATTGAGTAATTCATCAGTCAAGCTTGATGTATGATCCTGGCTTTCAACACAGAAAGGTTTGTATCAACATGTTATTGTAATCACATTCTGTAGTCAGTTGATGAAAAGTGTTTGTGATAAATGATCAGGTAGCATACTCTAGATATTTTCTATAACAACAATCCTTCAATAATAGCAAGCTTCTATAGTCTTAGGTTTTGGACACAATCTTCTTTTTAGGCACTCCATAATGAAAAATCAGTATGAACACACACTTTCAATTTAAAATGCACAATGAATGAAGTTAAACAGCAGATGTGGTGGTTATTTGTTACAGGATAGAATATATTGAAAAGCATTGCTCTTTCTTGTGTACTGGTTTGCTTCATTGTGATGATTTTTTTTTTCTGATTTTCTTTTAAATTAATATATTATAAAAAATTTGACCCTTCTTTTTATATTTATGCACCAAATTTGTTCACTGAAAGTTCATATAATTCAAATAAAATATGACATTTGCCAATGGCATGTACATTTCTGGCATAATCTTTTAATTAATTCTTATTTTTTATTCAGTTTACAGTAAGAAATAAAAACAGTACATTCATACATTATTCCAAATTGAACATTAATTAATTTTTGTTTCAGTTTATCTTTTTATGTAACTTTAATGTCCATATAATTTCAGTGATTATATTTATACAATATCAAATATTCTATTCAATTCATGCTTATTATAAAACATTACTTATTCTGCATCTTTATTTAAATTATAGTTTCTATTAGTACTATGATAGAATTATTTATGTTTGGGAAAAATAAATTGACTGTAAAAGTTAATTAACTTATTATATATATATTGTAACACTACATGAAAATAATGGAGTCTTACCTGATGTGATGGCCACCAATACACGATTATCAATGACCCTCAATTAGACCCCATTTCTAACTCTATGGAAAATTTGGGGTTCAAACCATCAGGGATCTGAGGAATTGTTTTTTTTATCCTCAATAAAAAAATAGAAAAGTTTAATATCAAGCAGATGAGCATAAAGGATCACTCTGAGGGATCAGCAGCTAACTATGTTAAGCATAAACATAATTAACTAAGTTTACCAGCTTTAAAATAAGTATAAAACATTCATCATAATGAATGATTAACAATAAAATTAAATCAACAGTCAGTCTGATGACTGAATTTAAAATGGGTCTACTATAGACCAGGCTAATTATTTAACCTTTTCCAGCTTGGAGCAAGTCATTGAAACCCCATTACTTGGATGTACAAACTTAAATGCTAATCCATAAGAATACAATAAAAAAAATAATGCTGGGATATTAAAATATGCTGATGATCATTAGTGCTCTCAGCTGATGATCATTAGTGCTCTCACCACTTAATACACTTGATATACTGGTCATTATAAACTTAATGACTGGTAGAGTCTAAACTAAAATGAAATGTATTGCATGGGCTTGAAAGAATATACTCTTCATGCTAATCCAAGAGGACAATCATCATCATCCACCAAATGCCCATACACTAAATATAGATGTCCCTTATTATAAATAACTAAATCCTAGAATATAAGCTGTGATGAAAAAAGATCACACACACACTACCTTTATGAAACAGAAATTGGATAGAATAAAGAAATTGAGACTAAAAATAATATTTTTTAAAACAATTATTTAATATCTAATTAATAACAACAAAAACACCATTTCATAAAAAAAATACATTTTTACTAAAATTACATTAACCAACCAATTAATTTTTATTCATGGATTAACTTTAAATTCATTAGGGTTCTTTCTTTAAAATTTTTAAGAATTAATTAACAAATATGTTTGGAATCAATGATAACAATCTTTGATTTGGCTTAGCAAGACAAAAAAATTTAATTTTACAACAGTTTTCTTTTTTTTTTTTTTTTAAAAAAAAAAAACTATTTCACCATTTGTAATAGAAATTTTGACTGGGTTTTAGAAAAAAAAAATCTAACAATTTGGAATATTTTAACTTAGTGAAGTATTCACTATTTATAAAACAAAAAAAAAAATCAAAATTTCTATTATTAAAAATTTAGTATGCACACATAAAACTACTTTTAGCCATCTTTTTTATGGAAATCTTTCCAGTTGCTTTTGAAGGGGTTTTTCCCTGAAGGCTTCTAAACATGGACCTGGTTAAATTTGTCTAGATAAATGAAAAATATCAAATTTTGTCCATTTGATTCGTCAGAGACAGAACATGCTGTTTGTTCATGGCAAGATTGTAGATTGCTTTAGGGGGTACCCTCTTCTCTACATTTTATTCCTGTGAAGGTAAGATACATGGAGGGAGATGATGCCTAGCTTGTAGATGAATCTAGTACATTGTTTTCATGGTAACACTAATTTTAGTGCTCATAGTATGGTAAAAGCTTGATAAAATCTATTTTATTCAATAGCTTGGAAAATACTGCTGCTTCTTTCTTCTTTAGCAGCTGGATTAAAACCTTTATTGCTTTCTTTTCAACAGTTAAGTTAGCAATATTTCTTATCTTACCATCTTTTTCAGCAGCAGAATCAAGATTTGACTGCTCTCTTTTCAATACATTAGCAATAACTTCTCCAAACACTTGCAAGTATAGTCACTAATTCACACCACATATATTTTTTTCTAGAACCCTCTTGACCATAAGCCAATTACAATCTGTCTCTTACATGATAATTTTCATGATAACCAATTAGTTAAAATTTCATAAATGCAATTGTTCAGACAATTACCTCCTTAATCATAGATAATGAAAACAAGTCAAGAACTTAAAATTAATATTATAACATTCTTGACATTCCTTTATAATTAAAAACCATATCTTCTTACAAAAAACAACAAGATAATCAGTTAATTGTACTTATTTGATTTTTCTGTTTCATTAAAGAGAGATAAAAACAACTCTGAACAAAATAACATTTTAATAACTTTGTAAATTTTTTTTTGTAATCAGAGTTGTTTTTTAGTTATTTTGTTCTTCTCTTTCTTTTTTATAATATATTTTTTAAAAAAATATTTTTAAATATATTTAATGTTTCAGAATTTTTATACTATTATATGGTTTTTTTTTTTTTTACAAATATTGAGTTAAATAATTACCCTTTAAAAATAGGTCTAAAAAAATTTAAGTATTATTTCTCCCCCATTAATAAAATAATTTTTATTCTCAAACCTAAAAGACATGCTGCCAACTATCTAATTATTTTTAGTGCAGGTAAGTAGCCAATTGGTTACATTACCATGGTCTTGTATGGGGAGTGAAATTGAGTTGAACCTCTTTTTTGATATTTTAGTTTGATTCAGCCAATTTCATTTCACTATAACAGAAATTTATGTTAGTCATGATTTGCTGTGCATTAACATTTCCACAAATGTGCAAGCTGGAATACAATTTATTAAAGCTTGTTGGGCTATTTGGTCAAAAACAATTGTTTCCTTCCTTGTGTTTATTGTTAGTCATGCTTTGCCACACTTAACATCTACACAAATTAAAAGCTGGGATAAAAAATTTTTAATTAAGCCATGTTAGGCTATTTGGTTACTGGTAACAACCTTATTTATTTGCTCTATGTCTTTTATATATGGGGTGACTATTGGCCTAATATATGCATGCATGCCTCCGGCATCATATTGGACAGACAACCTCATTCCAGAACACAAATTTGCAATGCAGCAAGAACACCATAAAAGCTATCTCAGTTTAAGCACAGCTGTAACTTATTACTCAGAGGGCACGTTGAGAAAAAAGAATTGATCAAAGGAATGTTTGACCACATAAAATACTTTACCCATTTAGCCTCCAAATCCATGATACAGTTCAGTGCCTGGTAGAGCCCAACTCTTCTGATAGGCTTATTCAAAACAATTTTAAATAATAGGTAGATGAAGTGCAGAGATAAAATGTGGAACATCTTGAACACACTGCATTCCTATGTCTATAAGAATATCACCTATCCAACATTAGCACTGATGACAATGTTACCCCCCCCCCCAATTTTTTCAAAGTATCTTCTTTCCTCAGTTCCAGTTTTATCATTTTGCTTTATTTTGTTTCTTTGGTGAGAAGTAATATAACTGCACCCTACTTTGGGAGAGTGAGGATTATGATCAGTTCTCTGATAATAATTTTCTGTGTTGTGGGGTAATCTACTCCTGATTTGTCCAATTATTTAGGTTCTGTCAAGGGATGATGAATCATTTTCCTTATGAATATTTTCTTCATGAATGTTTGACCCACTTCTTGATCTATTTATTCAGGTTCTGGTTGGACTATGGATATTACCAGTTGATCTTCTCTGCGTCCTCTCCCATGGTTTTGCTTCATTTCTTCCATCCTGATACCATAGTGGAGTCTTGATTTTTCACTTTCCATATTGGATAGCATTCATATGTGGATTATTTTCTCCTCTGTAGCCTGATTTAATTGGAAGCTTAAATCTTCCTTTCTTTTCAGCATATGTAGGTTTGATGCTATCAAACACATTTAACAATACAGCCACCTACTCAATTGTATGCTTGTCAGTGCCAATTAACATCCTTTCAATATGGCTTGGGAAGCTGTGTCTAAATATTCTTTTTTATTTGTATTTCTGAGAGAGGATAAGTGCTCTCAATTTCACTACTTGCTTTCTAAAAAATGGATTATAGGGCTCACCAGGAGAATACTTTGCTTGAGATACTTTATGTTTAACTCCTTCCAGATACTCCTCATTCCAGTAGCATGATTGCTTGTTTGAACTTGATAAAGTTATGAGGATGGATAAATAGCGAATACCACCATGACTGGCATGCACATTGAAGATGGCTACAAGCTATTGCTAGCTTTGCCTCTTCAATCATGGCATTAATGCTAAAATATCTTTTCAGACTGTTGATAAATTTAATGGGTGCCTCACCAGTATTTCCTGAAAAAGTCCTTATTTTAAGGGACTGGTTTACAATTCCAGGGATTTGGTTTGTATATTGACTATCTATCTTTACTTCCCCTATCTTTGTCTTTTCAATTTTTTTTTAAATGTAGACATGGCTGTTTTTTTTCAGTTTGACTATCTTGTCTATGGTCATCCTCCAACCTTTTTACTATATCTCTGCATCTATCATCGTCTCTAACCTTCAGGAATTTAATTTGTTAAGCCAAGTCCCCTACATGTTCTTGTTCCAATTCCAAGCTTGGTAGATTTTTTTATCCATAGATTCTATTGCCTCCTGCATTTGGATAATTTTATTATCCATTACTTCTTGTATCTCTCTTATTTTCATATCCTGCTTATCTTTATTTTGTCTCACTTTATCTTTTTTAATTTGTTTGATTCGGTATGCTATTTCATTAACAATATCTTTACTGTTTTGATCAATTTTCTGTAGCATATCTATTTTCATTTTCTTCAACATTTCTTCTTTTATTTTTCTATTTTCTACATCTCTTTGTTGATTATTTATATGATCTTCTCTTTGTTGATCTCTCTTTTTGATCTTTTCTGTTTTTTATTATCATCCCCTCTTTGTTAGTTTCTCTTTTTATTCTATTCTTCTCTTTGTTTATTATCATCTTATCTTTGTTTGTCTCTCTTTTTACTATCTTCTTTAAACATTTCTAATAATTGGGATAACATGGAAGTTTTCTCTATTCTCTGAATTCTTTTCATTGGTTGCTGATCATCTTCTTTTGAATCATGTTCTTCCATCTTTTTCACCTTTCCTCTCTGTCAGCATAGATGTTTCTATTATTATTCTTAAAAAAACACAGAAACTACAAATCTGTATACTTTTAAAAATATCTCATAAAATAAGCTTAACAGCATCTCCTCTTCCATGCAACCATATTTCATCTTACTTAATCCTACTATAAAATAATAGTTTTTATTTCACCTTTGATTAGTAATTAATTGAGATTGCACTTTATGCAAAAAAGTGAAGCTTGTCTAAATCTTAGACAAGCTTCACTTTTTTGCGTAAAGTGCAATCTCAATTAATTAATCCTACTATATTATTATTACCTCTAAACTGCTCTGCCTTAAAAAACTTATTGTCTCATTACCTAGTTTTATTTCATTAATTTATTTTCTGATTTATTCTCCAATTCTATCCTGTTCTGTGTGTGTGCCTGATGTCCATTTTTATTGTATTTTTGTTATAAGTATAAATGCATGTACAAACCCTAGTTCATGTCAAAAACTATTTATCAAAACCTTTCTTAGAGATCTGATGAGAATCTGATAACAAAATCATGCATAATTATTCACAATTTTAGGATAGATACAGAATCCAGTCACTGGACTATAAGTATACAATGCAGCATGAACACCCAAAGGTTTACCTCTATTAGATACTGTAAGCTATAACAGCCCTTGATATGGAATAAAGATGCAAAAATCTTTGCAAAGCCCTGCATCTTTGAGTCTTAAGGGCTGAAAAATATAAACTATGCCTTGCAGATGTTCTTGGAGGGTTAGACACAGGAGATCATGACAGGACTATGTTAACTGGACCATGATAAGCAATAAATGAATATGAAAATCTGAAAGAGGGTTGGAGCAATGCCTGAGAAAGAACATTCTATGGAGTTGTATGAAACACTGTATCCTCAAGCCACCAACAAAACCCTTCATCCATCACCAAAACTGCAAGTACATCTGAACAAATTTCAACAGTCAAAAAACTCAATCCAATGTTCCAAATCATGCCTTGGTTATCTGTTCAACTTTAAATATAAACATTAAATAATCATTAATATTTAAAATTTTTAATTTATAATTGACTTATACCAATCATTTTCTATACTCTTGTCACATTTCACAGTAATATGTTTAAATTAATTGTGCATCAGAATACAGAATTTTTTTGTTTTTCATATGTATTTCTGGGATTCCAGTTATGTGGTTACTGACCATCAGAACCTGATTCATCATCATGCCCACAGTTGGGTCACCATTTGCCACATTACAAGAAAATATTGAAGTCTTACCTGATGTGATTCCATCCATACATGATCAACAACAACCCTCAATTGGGCTGCCATTTCTATATAAAAATTTGGCTTTAAACCATCAGGGATTTGAGGAATTGTTGAAGAAAAAATATAAAGTTTATATCAAAGGAATGAGCATGAAGGATCATTCAGAGAAAGGAGTAGCTTCACAAGCATTAAAATAAGTATAAGTCATTCATAATCATGAATGATCAACAATAAAATTAAATCAACAGTCAATCTGGTGACTGAATTTAAAATGAGTCTATGATAGATAAGGCTAATTATTTAACCTTTGCCAGTTTGGGGCAGATCATTGAAACCAAGTAATTGGATGCACAAACTTAAATGCTAATCCATAAAAATATAACCAAAAAATAAAAATGCTGGGATATTAAAATATGCTGATCATCATCAATGTTCTGTCCACTTAGTATCATTGATGTACTGGCCATTATAAACTTAATGTCTGGTAGATACTAAACTAAAATAAAATGTTAGTGCATGGGCTTTAAAGAATATTGTGACAGTCAGAAGATGTATGTTGGTTTAACCCAGTTCGAATACTAGGCGAAAGTACCTCAAGGCCAACCATACGCGAGATATTAATCAAGAATACTATGACCTCTGCCCTATTCGTCTAGTCTCGAAGCTATTATGAACCGAACAACACTGTCTGAGCCACACATAAATTATTTTTCAACCGGCCACAAAGCTTAGCAACAGCGGTAGAGACATGAACGGGAAATCCTAAGGAGCTAAATAGTTAAATGTGCAAAAGTACTAAGAAATATGTGTTTTGCGTTATGCGTGCCTGGATCATTAGTAAAATACAGCATTATAATAAAATTAAGAAACTCAAGCTTTTGATAGTTAAATAATATGTTTAATTAATGACTTTAATAATATGAATAATGATTTAATGGCCTCCGCTATTCCTCTAAATTAATGAAACAACTAATTAGACAATAAAAACAGATTAATAGGTTTGCGGTCTAACTCTTTTCCCAATTTTAATAAAATTGTCAACTCGATCTTCTCGATAAAGTACAATAAAAAAAAAAGGATCTTTCGCAAAGCATTTCTAATTGCTTTGCGCTAAAAACAGTTTAAAATTATTTAATACGTATATAGCTAAATCAGATATACGTGATAAGCTAATGGCGGACAAAAGAGGCGTTATCAAAGAGATCAAGTTGGCACACAAAAGAAACTGACTTGTATTTAATTAACAAACATAAATAAAACTGGAAAGAGATTTTAAATGAACAAAAATTAACTATTAAATTTAACCGCAATGGAATACTAAATATTTACACTGGTTAGTAAGGAAGAATAGCGAAAGAAAAAAAAGGTTACATATAGATAGATGATCACACAATATATATATATATATTTAAGGTTAGTCTAATAAAAATGGTTACATAGCAAATACATATAAATTCACTGAAGCAAATAGAAAAAAATGAACAAAAGGTAGCATAAGAAATAGTTCAATAGAGGAGATACGATTACCGTCCCTTTTCCTTGGTCATGTTCCCTACGGCGTTTGTGACTTGATCCGACCGTCGAGATGTAGTTGTCCGGACAATGAAAATATGTAGTATGGTTTCACGAAAAGTTCTCCAGACACGGCACAGAGTTCAGATGACTATTGAATGGATATTAAGGCATTTTGAATGGTATTCCGGAACCTCGGCGATAGGCAAAGCTATTTATTTGCCTAGCCGAGCATATTAGAATCTATCAAACTTATATGATTTTTAGCGTGAGCAGGTTCAAGCTTCTTCATGATTTGTAGACAACAGTTGTAGACTTTTGGGAATAAAATCACGAACAAAATCTGACAGAGTTCTCCTAAGAGAAATCTGAATGCACCTTGCAATAGCAAACTCTGAATCAATCTTGCAATAGCAAACTCTGAAAGAATCACCTTCACAAGGAAAATCAGAATCAACTGAATCCTTCAAAAGGAAAAATCTGAATAAGTGAATTCTTCAAAAAGAAAAATCTGAATAATCAATCTTTTGTTCTCCCTTCTATTTATACCCTCTCTGTCAGCTACCTTCTATTGTTTGTATGATCTGAGATCTTGATAAGCCTCCCCATGCTCCTTTGTTTCAAAGCAACATTCTCTAAAAATAACTTTAACTTTTTTACTTTACTTCAAAGTTTGAATTCTCTTAATTAAAAAGAAAGAAAGAGAAGGCCATCTTTAATTACACTTGAATGGCTCACTAATTAAAACTATACATTCTTTTAGAAAATGTTGGCAGGCTTATCTCAAAATCAAATCATACTAAATATTTTAACAAAATTTTAACAACAATATATTATTTTTTTATAGTAGAATAAGCATTTTATTTCAGCAGAATTTTGCATTAACTCATATATATACGCTAGATGTATATATATGTTTGACTAATAGGTTAAGCAATTTTTATTAATAGAATGAAATTTATTTAAAACAAAATATTTAAATGTAATACACATTTGATAAGCATAATTATTTTTAACTCTAATGCAAAACCCTGCTGATATTGAACTATAAACTTAATTCAGGTCTACAATACTAATTAAGTTTATAGGAAGATGTGAAGCATGGATCGGGCTTCAGATCCATTGCTTCATTTCCCAATAGTTAGTGAGCAAAAAAAAAATGTTTAAAAAAAAATGCTGTTGCTTCAGGTCAGAGGTAAGAATTTGTGCCAGGTGAGTTCAAGCCTACTCTTTATTTGCTGTAATATTTAATTTGTTGCTACCTACGGTGTTTTTCTTTCTTTTACTAAATAACTAACAGTTTATTCATAATTCACTCTCCTATATTTTAAATCAAGTCCGTGTTGTTTTTAATCTGACAAGTTATATTTCTGTTTTTAATTTCTAAATTTTCCGGGGTCTGGTGGTATATAAGGTTTTAAGTTTCTGTTTCTAACATTATATTCTCTTTTTATGCTGAGATTATTTTTCCAAAACAAAACACTTATTCCACACTTCTTTTTTAACAAATGAGGGCCTTTATATATTGGAAAAAACTTTGTTACTTCTCTCTGCACTATACTAGTTGGCCTCAGATCTCTCAGCCACACTTGCTTCCTTTGCCTGAATTGATATTGGCGGTTTCGTTTTGTCTTCCGATGCAGCACTGCCCGTCTTAATCGTTCGCTTGTGATCTTTTGGTTTCCTAGTTGGTCTATTTTCTCCTCTTCCACTAAGATTTTGGTTTTGAATACCTGAAGACATGCTGTGGCATACTGCAAATGTATCGGAGTAGCTCCAGTCAAGTTACTCATTTTATTATTAATGTCTTGTCCCATATTTTCAGTTTCGTTTACCAAATCCACAGTCTATAGCGTCATTGTGCTCTTGCTATCCTCTATGATTCGACAATCTTGTTCTCCACTTTGCCTTCTGTGTTTGACTGACAAGTCCAAGTGGTGACTATCTTTACATGCTTCTTCATCAATCAGTGATTCAACCTGAATATCACCTTGCTCTTGTTGGTCTTGTCCCTTTCCCTGATTATCATCATCTGGTAATACTTTTGTTTTGGTAGTATGTTGTTGCTGGAGACCCATGTTTTCCTCCAAACGGTTCAGTCTTTGTGATGTCATATTCATGAATTCTTGGAACATGTTCATCATCATTTTGTATTCTTGTCTCATTTCTGTGATGAGATCTTTCACATTGTTTTCTTGGTCACTATGAGTACATATTGACCTATAAAGCTTCACCTCTCTTCTGTTCCTCCATTTTTGCCTAATATTGGCTCAGTATAATTTAGATAATTCTACCTAAATATGACAAAACCAGTGAAAAAATTCATTAAAAATATATTACTGTATACCAGCATGTTCATAGCGTGTTTTAAGCTTGGAAATACAGCCAGGTTACAAATTTTTAAAAATTGATGAATTTGAATACTTTAACATTGCAGTTCAGTATAATTTAGCTAATTCTACCGAAATATGACAAAATCAGTGAAAAAATTCATTAAAAATATATTACTGTATACCAGCATGTTCATAGCGCGTTTTAAGCTTGGAAATACAGCCAGGTGACAAATTAATAAAAATTGATGAATTTGAATACTTTAACATTGCAGTTCAGTATAATTTAGCTAATTCTACCGAAATATGACAAAATCAGTGAAAAAATTCATTAAAAATATATTACTGTATACCAGCATGTTCATAGCGCGTTTTAAGCTTGGAAATAAAGCCTGGTTACAAATTTTTAAAAATTGATGAATTTGAATACTTTAACATTGCAGTTCAGTATAATTTAGCTAATTCTACCTAAATATGACAAAACCAGTAAAAAAATTCATTCAAAATATAGTACTGTACACCAGCATGGTCTTAGCGGGTTTTAAGCTTGGAAATACAGCCAAGTTACACATTCCTAAAAATTGATGAATTTGAATACTTTAACATTGCAGTTCAGTATAATTTAGCTAATTTTACCGAAATATGACAAAATCAGTGAAAAAATTCATTAAAAATATATTACTGTATACCAGCATGTTCATAGCGCGTTTTAAGCTTGGAAATACAGCCTGGTTACAAATTTTTAAAAATTGATGAATTTGAATACTTTAACATTGCAGTTCAGTATAATTTAGCTAATTTTACCTAAATATGACAAAACCAGTAAAAAAATTCATTCAAAATATAGTACTGTACACCAGCATGTTCTTAGCGGGTTTTAAGCTTGGAAATAAAGCCAAATTACAAATTCCTAAAAATTGATGAATTTGAATACTTTAACATTGCAGTTCAGTATAATTTAGCTAATTCTACCGAAATATGACAAAATCAGTGAAAAAATTCATTAAAAATATATTACTGTATACCAGCATGTTCATAGCTTGTTTTAAGCTTGGAAATACAGCCAGGTTACAAATTCCTAAAAATTGATGAATTTGAATACTTTAACATTGCAGTTCAGTATAATTTAGCTAATTCTACCGAAATATGACAAAATCAGTGAAAAAATTCATTAAAAATATATTACTGTATACCAGCATGTTCATAGCGCGTTTTAAGCTTGGAAATGAAGCCTGGTTACAAATTTTTAAAAATTGATGAATTTGAATACTTTAACATTGCAGTTCAGTATAATTTAGCTAATTTTACCTAAATATGACAAAACCAGTAAAAAAATTCATTCAAAATATAGTACTATACACCAGCATGGTCTTAGCGGGTTTTAAGCTTGGAAATACAGCCAAATTACACATTCCTAAAAATTGATGAATTTGAATACTTTAACATTGCAGTTCAGTATAATTTAGCTAATTCTACCTAAATATGACAAATCCAGTAAAAAAATTCATTTAAAATATAGTATTGTACACCAGCATATTCAAAGCTTGTTTTAAGCTTGGAAATACAGCCAGGTGACAAATTAATAAAAATTGATGAATTTGAATACTTTAACATTGCAGTTCAGGATAATTTAGATAATTCTACCGAAATATGACAAAATCAGTGAAAAAATTTATTAAAAATATATTACTATATACCAGCATGTTCATAGCGCGTTTTAAACTTGGAAATGAAGCCTGGTTACAAATTTTTAAAAATTGATGAATTTAAATACTTTAACATTGCAGTTCAGTAGAATTTAGCTAATTTTACCTAAATATGACAAAACCAGTAAAAAAATTCATTCAAAATATAGTACTGTACACCAGCATGGTCTTAGCGGGTTTTAAGCTTGGAAATACAGCCAAATTACACATTCCTAAAAATTGATGAATTTGAATACTTTAACATTGCAGTTCAGTATAATTTAGCTAATTCTATCGAAATATGACCAAATCAGTGAAAAAATTCATTAAAAATATATTACTGTATACCAGCATGTTCATAGCGCGTTTTAAGCTTGGAAATGAAGCCTGGTTACAAATTTTTAAAAATTGATGAATTTGAATACTTTAACATTGCAGTTCAGTATAATTTAGCTAATTCTACCGAAATATGACAAAATCAGTGAAAAAATTCATTAAAAATATATTACTGTATACCAGCATGTTCATAGCGCGTTTTAAGCTTGGAAATGAAGCCTGGTTACAAATTTTTAAAAATTGATGAATTTGAATACTTTAACATTGCAGTACAGTATAATTTAGCTAATTTTACCTAAATATGACAAAACCAGTAAAAAAATTCATTCAAAATATAGTACTGTACAACAGCATGTTCTTAGCGGGTTTTAAGCTTGGAAATACAGCCAAATTACACATTCCTAAAAATTGATGAATTTGAATACTTTAACATTGCAGTTCAGTATAATTTAGCTAATTCTATCGAAATATGACCAAATCAGTGAAAAAATTCATTAAAAATATATTACTGTATACCAGCATGTTCATAGCTTGTTTTAAGCTTGGAAATACAGCCAGGTGACAAATTCATAAAAATTGATGAATTTAAATACTTTAACATTGCAGTTCAGTATAATTAAGCTAATTCTACCGAAATATGACAAAATCAGTGAAAAAATTCATTAAACATATATTACTGTATACCAGCATGTTCATAGCGCGTTTTAAGCTTGGAAATACAGCCTGGTTACAAATTTTTAAAAATTGATGAATTTGAATACTTTAACATTGCAGTACAGTATAATTTAGCTAATTTTACCTAAATATGACAAAACCAGTAAAAAAATTCATTCAAAATATAGTACTGTACAACAGCATGTTCTTAGCGGGTTTTAAGCTTGGAAATACAGCCAAATTACACATTCCTAAAAATTGATGAATTTGAATACTTTAACATTGCAGTTCAGTATAATTTAGCTAATTCTATCGAAATATGACAAAATCAGTGAAAAAATTCATTAAAAATATATTACTGTATACCAGCATGTTCATAGCTTGTTTTAAGCTTGGAAATACAGCCAGGTGACAAATTCATAAAAATTGATGAATTTAAATACTTTAACATTGCAGTTCAGTATAATTAAGCTAATTCTACCGAAATATGACAAAATCAGTGAAAAAATTCATTAAACATATATTACTGTATACCAGCATGTTCATAGCGCGTTTTAAGCTTGGAAATGAAGCCTGGTTACAAATTTTTAAAAATTGATGAATTTGAATACTTTAACATTGCAGTTCAGTATAATTTAGCTAATTCTACCTAAATATGACAAAATCAGTGAAAAAATTCATTAAAAATATATTACTGTACACCAGCATGGTCTTAGCGGGTTTTAAGCTTGGAAATACAGCCAAGTTACACATTCCTAAAAATTGATGAATTTGAATACTTTAACATTGCAGTTCAGTATAATTTAGCTAATTTTACCGAAATATGACAAAATCAGTGAAAAAATTTATTAAAAATATATTACTGTTTACCACCATGTTCATAGCGCGTTTTAAGCTTGGAAATACAGCCTGGTTACAAATTTTTAAAAATTGATGAATTTGAATACTTTAACATTGTAGTTCAGTATAATTTAGCTAATTCTACCTAAATATGACAAAACCAGTAAAAAAATTCATTCAAAATATAGTACTGTACACCAGCATGGTCTTAGCGGGTTTTAAGCTTGGAAATACAGCCAAATTACACATTCCTAAAAATTGATGAATTTGAATACTTTAACATTGCAGTTCAGTATAATTTAGCTAATTCTACCTAAATATGACAAAACCAGTAAAAAAATTCATTTAAAATATAGTATTGTACACCAGCATATTCAAAGCTTGTTTTAAGCTTGGAAATACAGCCAGGTGACAAATTAATAAAAATTGATGAATTTGAATACTTTAACATTGCAGTTCAGGATAATTTAGCTAATTCTACCGAAATATGACAAAATCAGTGAAAAAATTCATTAAAAATATATTACTGTATACCAGCATGTTCATAGCTTGTTTTAAGCTTGGAAATACAGCCAGGTGACAAATTCATAAAAATTGATGAATTTGAATACTTTAACATTGCAGTTCAGTATAATTTAGCTAATTCTACCGAAATATGACAAAATCAGTGAAAAAATTTATTAAAAATATATTACTGTATACCAGCATGTTCATAGCGCGTTTTAAGCTTGGAAATGAAGCCTGGTTACAAATTTTTAAAAATTGATGAATTTGAATACTTTAACATTGCAGTTCAGTAGAATTTAGCTAATTTTACCTAAATATGACAAAACCAGTAAAAAAATTCATTCAAAATATAGTACTGTACACCAGCATGGTCTTAGCGGGTTTTAAGCTTGGAAATACAGCCAAATTACACATTCCTAAAAATTGATGAATTTGAATACTTTAACATTGCAGTTCAGTATAATTTAGCTAATTTTACCGAAATATGACAAAATCAGTGAAAAAATTTATTAAAAATATATTACTGTTTACCACCATGTTCATAGCGCGTTTTAAGCTTGGAAATACAGCCTGGTTACAAATTTTTAAAAATTGATGAATTTGAATACTTTAACATTGCAGTTCAGTATAATTTAGCTAATTTTACCTAAATATGACAAAACCAGTAAAAAAATTCATTCAAAATATAGTACTGTACACCAGCATGGTCTTAGCGGGTTTTAAGCTTGGAAATACAGCCAAATTACACATTCCTAAAAATTGATGAATTTGAATACTTTAACATTGCAGTTCAGTATAATTTAGCTAATTCTACCGAAATATGACAAAATCAGTGAAAAAATTTATTAAAAATATATTACTGTATACCAGCATGTTCATAGCGCGTTTTAAGCTTGGAAATACAGCCTGGTTACAAATTTTTAAAAATTGATGAATTTGAATACTTTAACATTGCAGTTCAGTATAATTTAGCTAATTTTACCTAAATATGACAAAACCAGTAAAAAAATTCATTCAAAATATAGTACTGTACACCAGCATGTTCTTAGCGGGTTTTAAACTTGGAAATACAGCCAAATTACACATTCCTAAAAATTGATGAATTTGAATACTTTAACATTGCAGTTCAGTATAATTTAGCTAATTCTACCGAAATATGACAAAATCAGTGAAAAAATTCATTAAAAATATATTACTGTATACCAGCATGTTCATAGCTTGTTTTAAGCTTGGAAATACAGCCAGGTGACAAATTCATAAAAATTGATGAATTTAAATACTTTAACATTGCAGTTCAGTACAATTTAGCTAATTCTACCGAAATATGACAAAATCAGTGAAAAAATTCATTAAAAATATATTACTGTATACCAGCATGTTCATAGCGCGTTTTAAGCTTGGAAATGAAGCCTGGTTACAAATTTTTAAAAATTGATGAATTTGAATACTTTAACATTGCAGTTCAGTATAATTTAGCTAATTTTACCTAAATATGACAAAACCAGTAAAAAAATTCATTCAAAATATAGTACTATACACCAGCATGGTCTTAGCGGGTTTTAAGCTTGGAAATACAGCCAAATTACACATTCCTAAAAATTGATGAATTTGAATACTTTAACATTGCAGTTCAGTATAATTTAGCTAATTCTACCTAAATATGACAAAACCAGTAAAAAAATTCATTTAAAATATAGTACTGTACACCAGCATATTCAAAGCTTGTTTTAAGCTTGGAAATACAGCCAGGTGACAAATTAATAAAAATTGATGAATTTGAATACTTTAACATTGCAGTTCAGTATAATTTAGCTAATTCTACCGAAATATGACAAAATCAGTGAAAAAATTTATTAAAAATATATTACTGTATACCAGCATGTTCATAGCGCGTTTTAAGCTTGGAAATGAAGCCTGGTTACAAATTTTTAAAAATTGATGAATTTGAATACTTTAACATTGCAGTTCAGTATAATTTAGCTAATTCTACCGAAATATGACAAAATCAGTGAAAAAATTCATTAAAAATATATTACTGTATACCAGCATGTTCATAGCGCGTTTTAAGCTTGGAAATGAAGCCTGGTTACAAATTTTTAAAAATTGATGAATTTGAATACTTTAACATTGCAGTACAGTATAATTTAGCTAATTTTACCTAAATATGACAAAACCAGAAAAAAAATTCATTCAAAATATAGTACTGTACACCAGCATGTTCTTAGCGGGTTTTAAGCTTGGAAATACAGCCAAATTACACATTCCTAAAAATTGATGAATTTGAATACTTTAACATTGCAGTTCAGTATAATTTAGCTAATTCTACCGAAATATGACAAAATCAGTGAAAAAATTCATTAAAAATATATTACTGTATACCAGCATGTTCATAGCTTGTTTTAAGCTTGGAAATACAGCCAGGTGACAAATTCATAAAAATTGATGAATTTGAATACTTTAACATTGCAGTTCAGTATAATTTAGCTAATTCTACCGAAATATGACAAAATCAGTGAAAAAATTCATTAAAAATATATTACTGTATACCAGCATGTTCATAGCGCGTTTTAAACTTGGAAATGAAGCCTGGTTACAAATTTTTAAAAATTGATGAATTTAAATACTTTAACATTGCAGTTCAGTAGAATTTAGCTAATTTTACCTAAATATGACAAAACCAGTAAAAAAATTCATTCAAAATATAGTACTGTACACCAGCATGTTCTTAGCGGGTTTTAAGCTTGGAAATACAGCCAAATTACACATTCCTAAAAATTGATGAATTTGAATACTTTAACATTGCAGTTCAGTATAATTTAGCTAATTCTACCTAAATATGACAAAACCAGTAAAAAAATTCATTTAAAATATAGTATTGTACACCAGCATATTCAAAGCTTGTTTTAAGCTTGGAAATACAGCCAGGTGACAAATTAATAAAAATTGATGAATTTGAATACTTTAACATTGCAGTTCAGGATAATTTAGCTAATTCTACCGAAATATGACAAAATCAGTGAAAAAATTCATTAAAAATATATTACTGTATACCAGCATGTTCATAGCGCGTTTTAAGCTTGGAAATACAGCCAGGTTACAAATTTTTAAAAATTGATGAATTTGAATACTTTAACATTGCAGTTCAGTATAATTTAGCTAATTCTACCGAAATATGACAAAATCAGTGAAAAAATTTATTAAAAATATATTACTGTATACCAGCATGTTCATAGCGCGTTTTAAGCTTGGAAATACAGCCTGGTTACAAATTTTTAAAAATTGATGAATTTGAATACTTTAACATTGCAGTTCAGTATAATTTAGCTAATTCTACCTAAATATGACAAAACCAGTAAAAAAATTCATTCAAAATATAGTACTGTACACCAGCATGGTCTTAGCGGGTTTTAAGCTTGGAAATACAGCCAAATTACACATTCCTAAAAATTGATGAATTTGAATACTTTAACATTGCAGTTCAGTATAATTTAGCTAATTCTACCGAAATATGACAAAATCAGTGAAAAAATTCATTAAAAATATATTACTGTATACCAGCATGTTCATAGCGCGTTTTAAGCTTGGAAATACAGCCTGGTTACAAATTTTTAAAAATTGATGAATTTGAATACTTTAACATTGCAGTTCAGTATAATTTAGCTAATTTTACCTAAATATGACAAAACCAGTAAAAAAATTCATTCAAAATATAGTACTGTACACCAGCATGTTCTTAGCGGGTTTTAAGCTTGGAAATACAGCCAAATTACACACTCCTAAAAATTGATGAATTTGAATACTTTAACATTGCAGTTCAGTATAATTTAGCTAATTCTACCGAAATATGACAAAATCAGTGAAAAAATTCATTAAAAATATATTACTGTATACCAGCATGTTCATAGCGTGTTTTAAGCTTGGAAATACAGCCAGGTGACAAATTCATAAAAATTGATGAATTTAAATACTTTAACATTGCAGTTCAGTATAATTTAGCTAATTCTACCGAAATATGACAAAATCAGTGAAAAAATTCATTAAAAATATATTACTGTATACCAGCATGTTCATAGCGCGTTTTAAGCTTGGAAATGAAGCCTGGTTACAAATTTTTAAAAATTGATGAATTTGAATACTTTAACATTGCAGTTCAGTATAATTTAGCTAATTTTACCTAAATATGACAAAACCAGTAAAAAAATTCATTCAAAATATAGTACTGTACACCAGCATGGTCTTAGCGGGTTTTAAGCTTGGAAATACAGCCAAATTACACACTCCTAAAAATTGATGAATTTGAATACTTTAACATTGTAGTTCAGTATAATTTAGCTAATTCTACCTAAATATGACAAATCCAGTAAAAAAATTCATTTAAAATATAGTATTGTACACCAGCATATTCAAAGCTTGTTTTAAGCTTGGAAATACAGCCAGGTGACAAATTAATAAAAATTGATGAATTTGAATACTTTAACATTGCAGTTCAGGATAATTTAGATAATTCTACCGAAATATGACAAAATCAGTGAAAAAATTTATTAAAAATATATTACTATATACCAGCATGTTCATAGCGCGTTTTAAACTTGGAAATGAAGCCTGGTTACAAATTTTTAAAAATTGATGAATTTAAATACTTTAACATTGCAGTTCAGTAGAATTTAGCTAATTTTACCTAAATATGACAAAACCAGTAAAAAAATTCATTCAAAATATAGTACTGTACACCAGCATGGTCTTAGCGGGTTTTAAGCTTGGAAATACAGCCAAATTACACATTCCTAAAAATTGATGAATTTGAATACTTTAACATTGCAGTTCAGTATAATTTAGCTAATTCTATCGAAATATGACCAAATCAGTGAAAAAATTCATTAAAAATATATTACTGTATACCAGCATGTTCATAGCGCGTTTTAAGCTTGGAAATGAAGCCTGGTTACAAATTTTTAAAAATTGATGAATTTGAATACTTTAACATTGCAGTTCAGTATAATTTAGCTAATTCTACCGAAATATGACAAAATCAGTGAAAAAATTCATTAAAAATATATTACTGTATACCAGCATGTTCATAGCGCGTTTTAAGCTTGGAAATGAAGCCTGGTTACAAATTTTTAAAAATTGATGAATTTGAATACTTTAACATTGCAGTACAGTATAATTTAGCTAATTTTACCTAAATATGACAAAACCAGTAAAAAAATTCATTCAAAATATAGTACTGTACAACAGCATGTTCTTAGCGGGTTTTAAGCTTGGAAATACAGCCAAATTACACACTCCTAAAAATTGATGAATTTGAATACTTTAACATTGCAGTTCAGTATAATTTAGCTAATTCTATCGAAATATGACCAAATCAGTGAAAAAATTCATTAAAAATATATTACTGTATACCAGCATGTTCATAGCTTGGTTTAAGCTTGGAAATACAGCCAGGTGACAAATTCATAAAAATTGATGAATTTAAATACTTTAACATTGCAGTTCAGTACAATTAAGCTAATTCTACCGAAATATGACAAAATCAGTGAAAAAATTCATTAAACATATATTACTGTATACCAGCATGTTCATAGCGCGTGTTAAGCTTGGAAATACAGCCTGGTTACAAATTTTTAAAAATTGATGAATTTGAATACTTTAACATTGCAGTACAGTATAATTTAGCTAATTTTACCTAAATATGACAAAACCAGTAAAAAAATTCATTCAAAATATAGTACTGTACAACAGCATGTTCTTAGCGGGTTTTAAGCTTGGAAATACAGCCAAATTACACACTCCTAAAAATTGATGAATTTGAATACTTTAACATTGCAGTTCAGTATAATTTAGCTAATTCTATCGAAATATGACCAAATCAGTGAAAAAATTCATTAAAAATATATTACTGTATACCAGCATGTTCATAGCTTGTTTTAAGCTTGGAAATACAGCCAGGTGACAAATTCATAAAAATTGATGAATTTAAATACTTTAACATTGCAGTTCAGTACAATTTAGCTAATTCTACCGAAATATGACAAAATCAGTGAAAAAATTCATTAAACATATATTACTGTATACCAGCATGTTCATAGCGCGTTTTAAGCTTGGAAATGAAGCCTGGTTACAAATTTTTAAAAATTGATGAATTTGAATACTTTAACATTGCAGTTCAGTATAATTTAGCTAATTCTACCGAAATATGACAAAATCAGTGAAAAAATTCATTAAAAATATATTACTGTATACCAGCATGTTCATAGCGCGTTTTAAGCTTGGAAATACAGCCAGGTGACAAATTCATAAAAATTGATGAATTTAAATACTTTAACATTGCAGTTCAGTATAATTTAGCTAATTCTACCGAAATATGACAAAATCAGTGAAAAAATTCATTAAAAATATAT